>CM076570.1:118621312-118874034 GCA_034641835.2 Pinus albicaulis
GGTTAAACAGTACCCTCTGGTAATGAACGAAGTACAAGTGTTTCCAAATTTTTTTTTTTTTTGGACAACTCACCAGAAATAAAAGTTCACTCCCTAGTAGCACAACGTTGTGACTTAAGTGAGCCAAGGGGGCCAAGAGACCATGCAGAGAGGGGGCCACGTAGACACATGGAGGGACTGCGCAGGCCAAGAGGGAGCACGTGGCAACGTTGGAGGACGTGAGCCTTAGGGTTGATGAGGGGCTAACGCTATATAGAGGGGAGAGCCTCTTCATTTTGATCATTCGTTGTTGATGATTTTGAGCTGGTCGTTTCGAATTCTTGAGCACGCTGGCTGTTTAGCCTGTCTGCAACACTGTTTAGTGCATTGAGTGTCTCCGATCGGAGATCTCGCCCTTAGCCCCAGGGGACTTCGAGTGCCTGCTCGGGCAAGGTAGTTTCTTCAGCATTTTGTGGGAGGATTGGTGTTTGGGTTTTGTTGCGGAGCTGTGCATCCAGAGACTGCGCAGTCATTGAGAGGGAGGACGCAGTCCATTCAGGAGGAGCTCCGGATTGAGTTTCTTGTAGGGGTTTTGAGCCTAGAGATTGAGCAAAGGATCAGCCTTTGCCTTTGGGAGGATTTTGGTGGAGTTTGAGGCCATATTTCGGTTGTTCCTATTCAGCCTCTGCGCAGAGCCTTGGAGGGCAGCGTAATTCCCCAAGGGGGTTGATTTTCGGGGGTTAGCCATTTCAAATATGATTTCTGGGTTTTCCTGTGGTTGTTGAGTGGAGGTGGATTCCAGATTTTCAGCTCATTTTGGCGAGGGGATCAGACCCAAGTCATCAGTTCAGTTCAGCAGTAGCAGCTACACGGCAGTTTTCCAGCAGCTGCGACGCAGTTCAGAGAGCAGCCATTTCTTGGATATCCTGAGAGTATTTCTTCACTTGCCTTGAGCAAGTTTAGGTGCCATCACTCTGATCACCTATTGTACTTCATTATATTTCTCAGTATAATAAAATGGCTTAGCATTCTCTCTCTATATTTCTGGATGATTTGCCGTATATTCTATCTATGTTATTGTATGTCTGCTTCACTGTTATCTTTATGTATTTTCAGGCATTATAGTTCTATACCACTTGGTGTGTTTATCTCATACTCTTAGACAGAGTCTGGAAAGGGCCAGGTAGCCTCCAGATCTCACCCTCTTCACAGAGATGAAATATCTGGTAAACGCCCTCCCAGTCCATCTCTGGTTGGAGTTGCTTGTGTTTTAGAGATATCCCCGAAACGGGATATTACAGTGGTATCAGAGCATAATTTTGGCTCAACCTGTGGAGCTAGTTGTCTATGACACCGGGGAAGAGGCCATACATTTGTTACAGAGGCAGAAAGTACAGAGATCGTGAGCGTAGGTTGGAGAACACTTACGGAGAGGGAGACTGTGTTCGGGTGGTGGACACAGAACAGGAGGAGCCTGTGATAGACGCACAGCAGGAGGAGCCTGTGTTAGAGTCAGAGCAGAGAGAGCTGATGGCAGATGATAGTGAGGCCAAACAGTTTGGGGAGGCACTCCTCAAATCGGTATAGGATCTAGCGAGGCAGATTGAGGTGATGGGTCAGAGATTCACCGCTGTGGAGGCTAGGCAGCGTGAGACCCCACGGATTTTCCAAGTGGGTGAGGGATCGAGTACATCCCACCATTTGCCGGAGCATGGTGCTGTTCAGCGTGATACTACGCCGCAGATGGCTTCACATGCACCTACACGCTCTACCATGCCCACTTTTCTGGGAGCAGACACAGGGGCAGGAGCCCAGCAGGAGACAGAGCCCGACCATATGGGTGATTATTTTGCAAAGTATCAAGCCTATGGGCAAGAGTTCGGGGATGCTCTCTCGTTTAGAGATTTTGTTCAGCTTCAGCGGGACAGTAGACCTCGCGACTATCATAGAGGGCACCGGCATTACCATGATGGAGATACCCACCGAACATCTAGCAGATTCCATTTGCCTACGTTTGATGGTTCATCAAACAGTTCAGCAAAGTCTTGGGTGGAGAAGTTGGACATCTATTTCCAGCTTAACCAGATGTCGGAGACGAAGGCCATCAAGGTGGCTACATTACATTTGGATGGTGGGGCCCAGGACTGGTGGTTCCATGGGATGGTTACACTCGAACATTCTACAGTGACGACATATGTTGAGTTTACTAGGAGGTTGATAGAGAGATTTGACCGGAGGGATCAGGAACAGCACTTTGTTGAGCTAACGAGGCTCAAGCAGACTGGGAGCCCAGAGACATACATTGCAGACTTCTTGAGGGTTTCGGTGATGGTGCCAGATCTATCCGCGGCACGAATGATCTACACGTTTGTGGAGGGGTTAGCAGAGCCACTTCGAGGTCTAGTCAGATCTACTAGACCAGCCACACTCTAGGATGCTATTAGCAGGACCCGAGATTTACAAGATGCATTGCCCAGGACTCGGACACCTTACCCCTAGAGACAAGGCTTCTAGCCCAAGGGGAAGGATGTGAGGATTCCGCCTCCAAAGGGGAATCCAGGACGGGCACAGACGGATGATGATGCCAGGAGGGAGATGAAGAAGAAGCGGTTGTGCTTTACCTGTCAGGAGTCGTGGGCACCGGGACATAGATGTGCTGCTGGCAAAGCACACTTCATTGAGGTCTTCTCCGAGAGTAGCGGGGAAGAGGATGAGGAGGATGACTTGGAGGCAGGAGACAGAGCCCAGGATCAGTTGCCACCTCCACCTCCAGGAGCAGGAGGTGCAGCTTTTGCACCCACAGGGGGGACCCTTGCGGCATTGCGAGGAGTTCCTAAGTATTTGATGTTGTGCGTACGGGGGACAGTACGTGGTCAGCGAGTATCAGTTTTGGTTGACAGTGGTGCAACCCACAACTTCATCGATGCACAGATAGTTGAACGGAGAGGTATACCGACCGAGAGCTTCGATGGATTTTCAGTTTTAGTCCCAGGAGCTCAGACGATGCAATGTGCTTGGTATGTTCCAGAGTTAGCAGTGACGATGGGTACCTACACCATGACCGACCACTTTTTCGTGGTCAACATACCAGATACCAATGTGGTATTGGGTGTTCAGTGGTTGATCACTCTGGGGAAGGTCACCATAGATTGGGAGGCCTTGAAGATGGAGTGGGATGATAAGAAGACCGGGAAGCATGAGAAGATCCGCGGGATGCACACTTACCCACCTCAGACTGTTTCGGCTCACCGAATGGAGGCAGATTTCCGAAAGGGAGACATAGAGTGGGCGGTTGAGTTGCGGGCATCAGAGGCAGGGACCACCGGTCAGGCCGTTCATCCTGATATACAGGCCATCCTTGACAGGTATGACATAGTGTTCGGGGATATACCACCAGGCCGACCACCGGATCGGGAGTTTGAGCACACTATTGAGTTGGAGCAGGGTATTCAGGCAGTGATTACCACACCCTATAGGCACCCCAAAGCCTATTGGGATGAGATTGAGCGGGCCATCCAGGAGTTGCTGGCTCTTGGGCACATCTGGCAGAGCACGAGTCCTTTTGCTTCTTCCGTGGTGTTGGTGAAGAAGAAGGACGGCACTTTGAGGATGTGTATTGACTACAGGGCCCTGAACAAGGAGACCCTTAAGAACAGGTACCCTATACCCAAGATCGATGAGTTGATGGATGAGTTGAGAGGAGTCCGGTTCTTCTCAAAGATTGATTTGAGATCGGGGTACCATCATATTCGCGTGAGGGAACAGGACATTCCCAAGACCACCTTCAGGTGTCACTATGGGCACTTTGAGTTTTTGGTGATGCCCTTCGGGCTAACCAACGCACCAGCGACATTCCAGTCTTGCATGAATCACATCTTCCGCAGTCACTTGAGGAAGTTTGTGCTTGTGTTCTTTGATGATATCCTCATTTACAGCAGGACCTGGGAGGAGCATCTCCAGCACATTGAGGCAGTGTTGCGCATCTTGGAGGAGCAGCAGTTCTATGCCAAGCTCTCCAAGTGTGAGTTTGGGTTGTCGGAGATGTTGTACTTGGGACATATCATAGGGGTGGACGGAGTGAGAGTCCACGAGGAGAAGATCAGGGCCATCAGAGATTGGCCAGAGCTGAGGAACGAGACAGAACTTCGAGGATTCATTGGCATATGTACTTATTACAGGAAGTTCGTCAAGAGTTTCTCACAGCTTGCTGCACCCCTTACAGATTTGACGAAGAAGGGGGCATTCAGTTGGTCAGAGACAGCGCAGCGAGCCTTTGATAGTCTCAAGGAGGTGATGAGTAGTTGCTCAGTGCTTGCATTGTCGGATTTTACGCAGCCATTTGTTTTGGAGTGTGATGCGTCGGGAGAGGGGATCGGCGCAGTATTGATGCAGGGAGGACACCCTATAGCCTTTGAGAGCCAGAAGCTCCTTCCACACAAGAGGTTGTATTCCATATACGACAAGGAGATGTTGGCCATTATGCATGCATTGGCCAAATTCCGGCAGTATTTAGTGGGTAATAGGTTCAGGGTGAGGACTGATCACAACACCCTCAGGTTCTTTTTCGAGCAGAAGCAGCTACAGGAGAGGCAGCAGAAGTGGATCAGTAAGATCCAGGCTTATGACTTTGACATTGAGTATGTCTAAGGGGAAGAACAACGTGGTAGCAGATGCGCTTTCACGTAGACCAGCCACGTTGTCTCTTATGAGCTTGGATACGGATTGGAGGGCTCGACTTTTAGTAGAGTACTCCAAGGACAGAATTGCATGTAAGGTTTTGGATGGACAGGTGGCGGATGACAAGTACAGGGTGGTCGATGAGATCATCTACTACAGGGACCGGATCTTATTGACTGAGGGATCTCAGCTCAAGAAGAAGATACTCCAGGCATCACATGATTCACCTTTGGCCGGACATCAGGGGTTTACCAAAACCTACAGGGCCATTAGAGAGAGGTTCTCATGGAAGGGCCTCAAGGAGGACATACTCCAGCACATCAGGGAGTGCGATGTTTGCCAGAGGAACAAGGGGGAGATGGGCCATCCCGCAGGACTATTGCAGCCTCTTCCCATTCCGGAGGGGAAATGGGAGAGTATCTCGATGGACTTCATCACAGGATTGCCCATGGTGCAGGGCAAGGATTGTATCTTTTTTGTCGTTGATCGACTGACAAAGTATGCGCATTTTTTTTCCATATCCGCGCACTACACAGCAGCACAGGTGGCCGAGCTGTTCTTCAGAAAGGTTTTCAGGCTACATGGTCTTCCTAAGACCATCATTAGTGACAGGGACAACCGCTTCATGGGCGGGTTTTGGCAGGAGCTTTTCCGATTGGTGGGGACGGAGTTGACACCGAATACCAGTTATCACCAACAGACGAATGGACAGATGGAGATAGTTAACAAGTGGATGGAGGGCTACTTGCGTAACTATGTCAGTGGGCAGCAGCGTGTTAAGTCCCTATATTAATAGTGTAGTCCCTTATTATGTTAGTGTAGCCCCACTTATTGTTATTTTTGTATCCCTGTAACCCCCATATTGTTATTATTGTGCCCTTACATTATTATTGTTAGGTCGGCTAGGATTTCATTGTGGCCCCACTAGGATTATATTGTGGCCCCATAGACTCCTATATATAGAATGAGGTTTTGTTCATTTGTATCATCCAAGAATTGTTCATTTATGTAATGTATTGGACGTTGCCCCCTCGAAGTGGCTTATTTCTAAGGCGTTGATATCTCTTTTCTTCTATTTTTGAAGCTGGTTACACAACATTTGGTATCAGAGCCTTGGGATTCTAGGGTTTCGCTGCTCCAAACAGGTCATCGTGGCATTTTCGCTATAAATTTTTTTCTACGATGTTTCAGAAGCTTAAATTTTTAGGGTTCGAAGCTAAAATCCTGAGGAATATTGTCTAAAAATTTCAGAGCTTGGTTCGCAATATTTTCGGAGATATGATCTGTGGAAGTTAGGTCTTTTTTCAGGCTCCTAAACAGGTCATCGTGGCATTTTCGCTATAAATTTTTTTCTACAAAGGTTCAAAATATGAAATTCATATGGTGCGAAGCTGAAATCCTGAAGAAATTTGTCAAAAAATTTCAGAGCTTGGTTCGCAATATTTTTGGAGATATGATCTGTGGAAGGTAGTGCTTTTTCAGGCTCCTGAATTTCATCTCAAAGAGGTGATCGTGGGAAAAGTTCAATAACTCTCTCTCTAGGGATCGGATTGGAGTGCCGTAAAAATTGGTCGCAATTGCACGGACTATAGTTTCTTGGATATCAATTTCATAGACAAAGGACAAAACAGTGACACGTGGCAAGTCGTACAAGTTCGCTCTACTGAACTAGTCCAGAATTAGATCATTGTGGGAGATTGGACACAACTTTGTCTTGGAGAATCCAAATCAGGTCAAACCTATGGCATTCAAAAGAGAATTTAGAGGGATACTTCAGTGCTGAATTTCAGATATAGAAGATCTGAAATCACAGAGATAATACAATTTCAATATCGAGCTCCTCAAAAGCAAGTAAAAGGTGTGTATTTTGTTTCCGAATTGCATAAGTCTTGTTTGAAGAATCAAGTTGAATTGATTGCAAGGGCTTATTGAGCATATATTTCAGTATTGCATTCTGAAATACCTCCTAAAAAGAATTCAACACCCATTAAGCCCTCAGAAATCTATATTATGATGCATGAAGTGGATGAATTGCAGTATGAGATATCAAAATTACGGTACCAAGTGCAACAAATTTCGATCTTACGAAAAGCAACCGAAGATGACATAGATGGTTTAAAAGAAGAAATGGAGGCTAATTTGGATGGTTTGAAGGATAAAATAATGGCTAATATGGATGATAAATTAGTGGAAGATGACATCAAGCATCAACAACAAGTTCTCCAACTCTCAAAGGATAACCTAACTTTGGTGCAGAATCTAATGAAACAACAGGAATATCAACATCACATTGAAAGAAGTTCTGAAGCAGTCACAAAAACAAGAAATCGACAAGTACGATCAATTTCAGAGTATCTCAGCAAGTGGAAGAACTTTCCTGTAGAAGATTCCACATGGGAGGATGAGAATTTTATACATAAGCATCAAGAAATAATCAAGCGTTGAGGACAACACTTGTTTGAAGGAGAGGGGCATGTTAAGTCCCTATATTAATAGTGTAGTACCTCATTATGTTAGTGTAGCCCCACTTATTGTTATTATTGTACCCTTGTAACCCCCATATTGTTATTATTGTGCCCTTAAATTATTATTGTTAGGTCGGCTAGGATTACATTGTGGCCCACTAGGATTACATTATGGCCCCATGGACTCCTATATATAGAAAGGAGATTTTGTAAATTGTATCATCCAAGAATTGTTCATTTATGTAATGTATTGGAGGTTGCCCCCTCGAAGTGGCTTATTTATAAGGCATTGATATCTTTTTATTCTATTTTTGGAGCTGGTTACACAACACAGCGAGCATGGTTGAAGTGGTTGCATCTGGGGGAGTACTGCTACAACACTACACATCACATGTCCATTGGTATGTCACCATTCTATGCTTTGTATGGGTATCACTTTTTATCTTTTGCTGATGTGATGTTTGGTACTAGCAAGGCTCCAAGAGCCAAGATTTGGATCCATGAGAGTCAGGATATTCTCCGAGCTCTCAAGGACAATATGGCTACAGTGCAAAACCAGCAGAAGCTGTATGCTGACAGGGGTTGGGAGGAGAGACAGTTTGAGGTAGGGGACTTGGTCTACCTACGATTACAGCCATACCGACAGTCGTCACTGAAGCAGAAGGGAGTTAAAAAGCTCAAGCCCCGCTTTTATGGACCATACAGGGTGATACGCAGGATTGGACAGGTTGCATATGAGTTGGAGCTGCCCCAAGGCAGCAAGATTCATAATGTTTTTCATGTATCATGCCTGAAAAAGGCATTGGGGCAGCAGGTGACAATGACAGATGAGCTATCACCCACGGATGATGAGGGGCATTTGGTGTTGCAGCCAGAGGCTATTATTGATCTAGGTAGAGGCAGCTACAGAGCAGGACAATCCGGGAATTCTTGGTGAGGTGGAAGAATTTGTCGGATGAGGATGCCACTTGGGAGAGTCAGAAAATTTTGCAACATCCATCACTTCAGTTGCTTGAGGACAAGCAACATTTTTCCAGGGGAGACTGTAATATTCCTAATTAGCTATGGCTAATTGGAATATTCGATTTTGCTCAATTTTGCCTTCTATAGTTTATTAATAAATAAAAAGTGAGTAGAGGGGACATAACTCACTTTAGAAATAAAAGTTCACTCCCTAGTAGCACAACGTTGTGACTTAAGTGAGCCAAGGGGGCCAAGAGACCATGCAGAGAGGGGGCCCACGTAGACACATGGAGGGACTGCGCAGGCCAAGAGGGAGCACGTGGCAACGTTGGAGAACGTGAGCCTTAGGGTTGATGAGGGGCTAACGCTATATAGAGGGGAGAGCCTCCTCATTTTGATCATTCGTTGTTGATGATTTTGAGCTGGTCGTTTCGACTTCTTGAGCACACTGGCTGTTTAGCCTGTTTGCAGCAATGTTTAGTGCGTTGAGTGTCTCCGATCGGAGATCTCGCCCTTAGCCCCGTGGGACTTCGAGTGCTTGCTCGGGCAAGGTAGTTTCTTCAGCATTTTGTGGGAGGATTGGTGTTTGGGTTTTGTTGCGGAGTTGTGCATTCAAATACTGCGCAGTCATTGAGAGGGAGGACGCAGTCCATTCAGGAGGAGCTCCGGATTGAGTTTCTTGCAGGGGTTTTGAGCCTGGAGATTGAGCAGAGGATCAGCCTTTGCCTTTGGGAGGATTTTGGTGGAGTTTGAGGCCGTATTTCGGTTGTTCCTGTTCAGCCTCTGCGCAGAGCCTTGGAGGGCAGCGTAATTCCCCAAGGGGGTTGATTTTCGGGGGTCAACCATTTCAAATATGATTTATGGGTTTTGCTGTGGTTGTTGAGTAGAGGTGGATTCCAGATTTTCAACTCATTCCGGCGAGGGGATCAGCCCCAAGTCATCAGTTCAGTTCAGCAGTAGCAGCTACACGGCAGTTTTCCAGCAGCTGCGACGCAGTTCAGAGAGCAGCCATTTCTTGGATATCCCGAGAGTATTTCTTCACTTGCCTTGAGCAAGTTTAGGTGCCATCACTCTGATCACCTATTGTACTTCATTATATTTCTCAATATAATAAAATGGCTTAGCATTCTCTCTCTATATTTCTGGATGATTTGCCGTATATTCTATCTATGCTATTGTATGTCTGCTTCACTGTTATCTTTATGTATTTTCGGGCATTATAGTTCTATACCACTTGGTGTGTTTATCTCATACTCTTAGACAGAGTCTGGAAAGGGCCAGGTAGCCTCCAGATCTCACCCTCTTCACAGAGGTGAAATATCTGGTAAACGCCCTCCCAGTCCATCTCTGGTTGGAGTTGCTTGTGTTTTAGAGATATCCCCGAAACGGGATATTACACTTCTATTTCAATATTCAATATTCACAGTTGGAACTTCAATATGGTTTAAAGTTTTATTTCATTGTACATTGTTACAGTTACATGTATGATTGTATCTTGCTTTTCGTTTTAAATTTGTTTTAGTTATATGATTCATCAATTTATCCTTCATGATGTAAGTGTTATATAATGATAAAGATAGTTAAATTATAAAATTTCAATGATATATTTATAAGTCTTTAGTATTTTTATTTTACTATTTTTTTTTAGGTCCCTTGTGTTAAATACCCCGACGTCACCCCACGTTTCCTAAAAATTGGTGAGGAGCTTTTGCAAAGTTCGATCCTATGTATCCTTGCTTCCATGTCCCTACGTCCCGAAAGCTAGGTGGAACATGTGAAATTTTCTAAACAAAAATCCTGTTGCAGTATCTTGATTTACTTTTCCTACTTGATTTAAGTTATAAGTTAATTTTCTGAATTATTCAGTAAAATCAGCAAAGTAAACACAACTGCAGCCTACACATTTACAGATCATTTACTAAACATTACGCACACATGACAAAGTGACACACAACTTTTTCGGACAAATATCCCCGGAAAAAACCCAATGCGGGAAAACCAATGCAGATAGCTCTAGAGGGTTTTATTATTATGAAGAATCTGAATACAACAATATCTGGGCACCAAAATGGTTCGCCCTACAGGGTGGAAGGGTCTCTTCTTTATGTTCCAAGATGATTCAATCAAAGAAGAGCCTTCCAAATTTGTGGGTAATTTTGATGACTTTAATGTAAAGGAAGTTGAGGAGGGAGCTCCCTTTATCCATGCCACCGATAAGGGGTTTTTCTACATGTTTGAGCATCCAACCCCTTGTTATGTCCCCGCCCCGAAAATGGATGTTTATGATAAGAATCATGGTTTTTCCCAAATACAATTATGAGTCCACTTCGGAAAAATAAGAATCGTGGTTTTTCCCAAATACAATTATGAGTCCACTTCTTGTTTTCCCAATAACCAAAATAAAGTCGTCCTAAATATGTATGAGTCATTTACTCCTTACCCTAAGGATGATAAGCTCGAGATAGTTCTTCATCAAAGATTCATGTACCTAATCATTGACATTTCCATCTCTTGGTTAGAGGAACAAATTCAATCCTCTCAATTGGTGTCTTTTCCTTCTTCCAGGGTTCCTTTATATGACATATGGGTCGCTTATTTTCCCACCTCCCGCCCTCGTAGCCCCTCATATTATTATTCCCATTTGTTCTTTTTGTTCCATTGCAAAAATAATCATGGAAACATGCATTCTTGTATTAATCAATTGAAATGTTGGTTGCATTGGATCTATGCATTGCATGTTGATTGTCTGCATTAAAAATGATGTCATATGATATTTCTCATGATAGATTAGATGCATTCAAAATAAATTTGCATATATTTTTTTTTACTAGTTGGTTTTATGGGCTGACATTAAGCATAAGTGATCATTAGACACCGTGAAAAACATGCTACCCCGTGAGTTTTGTCATTGACATGTGTAGGTAATAGATCTACGGTGACCAAGAGATTGTTGGAGTTATCGTCACCTCCCATTCGAGTTGATTTGCTCACTTCTTTGAGAGATCACGTTCCAGTTGGAGCAAGATGTTACCCACCACTTCGTGGGCGATATCCCTAGGAGAATTTTTTCTCCATGACCTTAGTCGGAAGTCGACAACCCCTTGCAACCCTCAGCTAGCTCATTGTGCCATTTCTCCACCAGCTGAGCCAGCGATGTGGTCCCTCACCCATCTGTATTGATCGTATGTTTGGAGGTGGGCCTCCCAAACCTAAAGGTATATCTTGTCATTTGGTAATTGAGTATTGGGTTAACTTATCATGGACACTTTTGAACATGGATTCATGGGAGGATTCGGCGAAAAGAGTGGACTTAGTTTGTTCTCATGTCCCCTTGACCTCTTTTGGTTGTTACCCTTTTACTTTAGTACAGTGGGATCTCCTTTACTGACCATTTGGTTTTAGGGTGGTCCCCATTGGGAAACCCCGACTTTGGTGGCGTGGTCCTGCTCCCATATCCACCTGCATTACCCCTATTTCCGCTAACTATAACCCTATTCATCACATCTCCCACTTGGGTCCACATTACCGCACTAGGTCCACATAGGGTTGGCCTCCCCTTTCCCATGCCCCCACCTTGTGTCGGGCCTGGAATGATGCCTTCGAGGTTGAAGCAAATAAAAAAGAAAATAAAAAGCAAATATGGCCACATTCAACAAGAAAATGTACTATAAAATGCAAAAAATGGTCGAGACAAAAATATATAGCGCGCAGGCAAAAGCCAATACATGAGCACTACCCCATTCCCATGGCCATCACCATGGTTCCATAGGCCCTAGATGAGCCTCCTTTATCATTCAAGAACCCATGACTGTCCCAACCCCTGGAGGGCAATGAACTGCCTTACCAAATCCAGGGTATTTACTGCTATATCTGATACACCTTGCTCTTATCCTTTGAGCCTCGAGCAGTTTATTGAATAAAAATCATAAAAAGCAAAAGGTATATAGTGAAGGGTGGAAAAATCAAGGCCAGGGCACCTCATGTACCACGCTCCCTCCTACACATTATGTACCTAGGTGTGGGCTTCCCTTATTCTTAGCTACCCCTATGCCTCAATATGTGGCCCAAGATTGCCCCTACCATTTCCTACTCCATTTCACATCTTGATCATATTCCACCACCATTTGAGGGATGGACCTTGGACATACTATCCCCTCTAAAGTGTGAAACCACCTAATAAGGTACTTGGCTACCCCACTTTGGACCTAGAGACATTATCACATCCCAAAGGCCACTATGGAAGGGCATGCTATTATGAAGTGTCCACTTGTTGTGCATGATTTTGTAAGCTCTTTTATTCAATTACTCTAATGACTTGTAATGGAAGGCTAGGGGATGCATTGGATCTTATACAAGATTGTAGGTGATGTCCATTTTGGGTTTGGTCTCCCTATACGGGGTCCTAATCCTCCAGAGGGCTACATTGGCACATATAAGGTGTGTGTCGAGAGCCATGTACCTCCATAGCAGTGGAATGTTAAGATTTTGTGTATTTAGGGTAGCATCAGTTGTGCTCTAGCTCCCAAACTTTGTGGAGGGACTAGAGTTCACCTGATCTACAAGACCCAGAAATGGATTTGGGAAATTTCATCTATTTTAGGAGATATTAAATTAATTAATTATTTTAAGTGTATTTCCTAAGTTAAAACTTAGGAAAATAAAACAATTAAAGTGAATTTAATCAAACATGTGATGAAATTGTCTTAAGTCACACGAATCAAGTTTTCTTTTAATCTTAACCATTGATTCAAGATCTGATCATGGTCGTTGATTTGTCAACAAGAAAAGTATAAAGGAAAGGCTTGGGGTCATTTGTAAAGACACATAGAGGCAAAGCACTGAAGTTAAGCTGAGATTCTAGGGCAAGGTTTGCTAAGAATACTCAGAAGTGTTTCAGCTGCAAAGAGGGGAATTTAGACCAAGGGGATGATCTGATCCCAGGGTCTAGAATACACAAGAGGTAGAGATCAGCTCAAGGATAGCGCAGAGGAAGGCAGAGCAAGGACAGCATAATTTTCAGGAGACCCTTCAGGGGTTACGCAGACCACTTAGGGGAAGAGTAGTGACTGCATCACCCATTATAGGATAACGCAGTCCCTTTCGGAGCAGCGCTGAGGGTTTGGAGGACTTCCAAGGCTGATGCAAAGGCCTTTCAGGGACTTCAGAGGCTGACGTAGAGGCTTTTAGGGGCAACACTGGGGTTTTTAGGCCCTAATCTTGGTTGAGTTCTGTAAATCCCGTTTGAGGGTGTGGATCAGTCATTATTTTGGCCCTAGATCAGCTAGTGAGTTGTAGATCTAGTGTTTTCTCTGTTGGGTTTTCCAGATCTGGAACCTAGATTTGTGTATTTAGAAATATTCTTAATAATAGAACTCTCCAGCAGCCAGAGACCGATTTTCCCACATTGGGTTTTTCTGGGGACTATTTGTCCAGAAATAACTGTCACTTTGTCAATGTGTGCATGTGCCTACTCTAGATCTGAATTGGTAGAGATTTGTTATGTGTTTTGCTTCGATTTTAACTTGAATTTATTTAGTTAATAACTTGTATAAGTAGGAGGAGCATAACCGGATTAACAGTGATAATTTATGCATAAAGTATAAAACTCAGAAATTTCTACATGGTGTCAGAGCAATTGCAGATCTAGGAGGGACACCAATAGGAGAATCTGAAGGATCTAGCTGCAGAAACGCAGATTTGAAGGGACAACGCAGTTTTCAGGAGCAGACTCACGTAGAGAGAAGGGTGATGTTGTCCAACCCTGTGTCCTAGCAAGCCCACGCAATTACTGCACAAAGGCAACTCAGAAACAACGTTGGTTTTGAAGCCAGCTAGTGTGATTCAGATATGAATCTGTCAGATCCAGAAAACACTGCAGAAAAGATGCAGAAATTCAGAAGAGCTGGTGGGGTTAAAATTCTGAAGTTTTCAGATTTCTAGCCTTAACACAAGTGACAAAGATTGGGAGGAGATCAGCTTCTCAGAGAGTTTCTTGCCAAAGGAAACTTGTAGTTTGATCAGAGGATCAAAGAAGAAGCTGAAGCATAGTTGATTTGGTAGATTTCCAAGGAGGGAAATCAGTTGTTAGAGGGAGCAGAAGGCACCTGTTTCACCAAGGGCCTTAGATCCATTTCTCTAGCAAAGAGAAAAGGAAGTTCCGACACATTCTGAGTAGATGGCTCCTCATGGACTGCTTGATCAAGATAGGCTAGATGGCCTCTCAAAATTTTCGGTTTGGAAGGCAAGGATCATGATTGTCCTTGAGGCGTACAATATAAGAGACCATGCAAAGCGGACTCTGGCCACACCGACAGATGCAGATCTCCTTCGAAAGCATAAGGAAGCTGTTGGGCATGCCAAGCGACTGATTAGGATAGTATCAAGGACCATATTGTACCACACATAGCTGAGAAGAAGACAGCTAACGAGATGTGGAAGGCCTTGACTTCCCTGTATGAGGGAAAGTTTGTCCAAAGAAAAATGTTGTTGGAGACCCAAATGAGGTCATTCATGATGACCAAGGGAGAAGACATGGAGCACTTCCTCTTCAGACTGCAATCAATCAGAGATAAGCTGACTACAACGGGTGCAACGGTGGATGATGCTATGATAGTCAGGACTGCCCTCAATGAAGTCACGGATGAGTGGGAAACCTTTGTCCAAAGTATCTTGGGAAGAGCGGACCTCCCAGATTGGGATAGCTTGTGGTCAATTCTGCGTCAAGAAGAACTCCGCAGATTCACTAAGAGGCAGCACAACCCAGGATTGAGCAAAGTGAAGAAGGAAGATGAGGAAGATGCAGCCTTGGCATCGAAGAAGCAACCAAAGAAGAAAAAGGATCTTTCCAAGATCAAGTGCTTCCAGTGTAGTGAAATGGGACATTTTGCCAGCCATTGTCCGTAGAAGAAAAGGGACAAGGAAGCATCTTCTTCCAAAGCAGTTGTAGCAAATGATGGATCAAGAGATGATGCAGCCATGAGTGCTCATGAACCATAGAGGTGGGGTGACATGGACATGTAGAGGAGCTACATGAAAGAAAGGCGAGAACCTTGAGTAGCTCATCCCTTGGATCACAAGCGAGCTACGGCAACCTTAAGACAGTAGCAGGACAAGTGGAGCAGTGGGGGCATAGATCACAGATGAGGCAGAGGCAGAGGCAAATCTCAAGGCTGGGAGGAGAAGCGCAGAGCAAAGCAGCAACAACGTAGAAGCAATAGCAGCGTAGAGGCTGATGTGACTTCAGCAGCGCAGAGCAGTGCTGCTTACGCAGTGCAGAGCTGCAGCAACGTAGAAGGATTCAGAGGGACAACGCAATGCAGCAACAGCGTGATAGATTTCAGCACAAGGGGCTGATGTG
Organism: Pinus albicaulis; assembly: GCA_034641835.2. NCBI lineage: Eukaryota > Viridiplantae > Streptophyta > Pinopsida > Pinales > Pinaceae > Pinus > Pinus albicaulis. The sequence continues at coordinate 118,636,754 of CM076570.1, forward strand.
ATTTCAGTAGTGCAGAGGGAGTCTAATTACGCAGGCAGAGCTGTAGTTGTGCATCGTTCTTTAGATGCCAGCACAGATCTGTAGCCTATGGAGCTTCAGTGATGAGGATGCAGCCCATCTGACTTGTTTGTCAAAGATTGGGCAGGAGATTCAATTGTTTCTCTCAACAACTAAAGTTGCAGCACAGCAGATCAGCAGTGGCAGTGCTATGAGCAGCACAGATGCAACATATTGAGAAGGAGCTGCAGTACAAAAGTTGCAATAGCAGTGGCAGAGTCATGGGCAGCAGTACAGAATCGTAGCAGCAGTGCAGAGTTAGTGGCAGGAGGCCAAGCTTCAGAAAGCACAGAACCAGTACCCAAAATCATGTAATGCATAAGTGTGATGTATTGCTAGAGCACACACTTGATGCTAAGAGGGAGTGTTGAGATTTTGTGTATTCGGGGTAGCATCAGTTGTGCTCTAGCTCCCAAACTTTGTGGAGGGACTAGAGGTCACCTAATCTACAAGACCCATAAATGGATTTGGGAAATTTCATGTGGTTTAGGAGATATTAAATTAATTAATTATTTTAAGTGTATTTCCTAAGCTAAAACTTAGGAAAATGAAATAAAAGTGAATTTAATTAAACATGTGATGAAATTGTCTTAAGTAACACGGATCAAGCTTTTTTTTAATCTTAGCCATTGATTCAAGATCTGATCATGGTCGTTGATTGGTCAACGAGAAAAGTATAAAGGAAAGGCTTGGGGTCATTTGTAAAGACACACAGAGGCAGAGCACTGAAGCTAAGCTGAGATTCTAGGGCAGGGTTTGCTAAGAATACTCAGAAGTGTTTCAGCTGCAGAGAGGGGAATTTAGACCAAGGGGATGATCTGATCCCATGGTCTAGAATACAAAAGAGGCAGAGATCAGTTCAAGGATAGCGCAGAGGAAGGCAGCAGCAGCAAGGACAACGTAATTTTCAAGAGACCCTTCGAGGTTACGCAGAGACCCTTAAGGGCAGCGTAGTGACTGCATCACCGATTATGGGGTAACGCAATCCCTTTCGGAGCAGCGCTGAGGGTTTGGAGGACTTCCAAGGCTGACGCAGAGACCTTTCAGGGGCTTCAGAGATTGACGCAGAGCCTTTCAGGGGCAGCGCTGGGGTTTCTAGGCCCTAATCTTGGCTTTCTATAAATCCCGTTTAAGGGTGTGGATCAGTCATTATTTTGGCCCTAGATCAGCCAGTGAGTTGTAGATCTAGTGTTTTCTCTGTCGGGTTTTCCAGATTTGTGTATTCATAAATATTCTTAATAATAGAACCCTCTAGCAGCCAGAGACCGGTTTTCCCACATTGGGTTTTTTCAAGGACTATTTGTCCAAAAATAACTGTCACTTTGTCAATGTGTGCATGTGCCTATTCTAGATCTGGATTGGTAGAGATCTATTATGTTTTTTGCTTCGATTTTAAACTGAATTTATTCAGTTTATAACTTGTATAAGTAGGAGGAGCATAGTCGGATTAACAGTAATAATTTCTGCATAAAGTATAAGATTCAGAAATTTCTACATAGACAACGCTTTATGGATCCCTTTGGATGATCAAAGATTGCTAGAGATCCACTCTTGGACGAGGAAGATGCATCATGCCCAGCTGACCCCACAGGTGCACCACACACTTGGATGGTGCCCCAGGGCTTGTACGAGGACACAACAACATTTATTCCAGTATCTAAGCCTTCACAGAGCATCTACAGGCATCTTTGACTCATTTGGAGACCCATGAGGTCATTTTTGTGCCCCCACATCCACAGGGAGCACCATGGGTTTATTGTTTGGAGAACAAGGGGCCACCCTCTTGTCCAACACATTTGATGGGTCCCATGCATTATTATGGCACTCATGGACCCCATTATGCCTCCTAGAAGGACCTACGACATCATTTGACCTCTTGTGAGGCTTATTATTCCATTTATGAGCTAGTTTGGTGGGCTTGTCACCAAAAGTTAGGGTTACATGCACATTTTTTATGTTTAGGGGCTAACGTAGGCCCATAGGCTAATTTGAACTCCTAAAAGGTGTATAAATAGGAGTTAGCTACATTCATTTGTATCATCACTTGTTTTTGGATCTCTCTCTTAAGAGAAACTCGCATTTTTTCCTTGGTGGAGATTTTTGGATAATGGATGAATTTTGATGTATGGATTTGGGTTATTTCTATCTTGGAACTTCTTATGTGCAAATCGATGCCGGTTGAATATACTCTCTAACATTGTAAGTGTAAATTCGATGCTATTTTTCTTGTTGCTGCATACTACTAGATTTCGCTATAATTAGGGCTAATCGTTGCATGATGGAAATGTGGAATTATGTGTCTATTTAGCTTATTTTATGTATGGGCCATTGTTAGATGAATGAAATTTCCTAGAGTTCATTTTTTTCTCGATAATATTGCATCATTTGTATGAAGTATAAAGGATTGAATGTCACTTTTCTTATCTTTCCCTTAACATTGGACGAAGCTGACTTTTTGGGCCTCCTTGAACAAGAAACCGAATTCTTACTCATTATCATCCTTGACTCCATATCCCCAAGAGAATTACGCACTGGTCCCTCACAAAAGGGTGGTCAATTTACCCTATTTTTTACTTTTTCACTTTTTCCTAGGTCTAGCCCCATTAGGTTGCCTAGGGCATCAAATTCCCGAGAATCTAGCCACAGGAACACTTCAATCTCCTAGAGGCAACTGCGCTAGTGGGTCCCCTTGCTCTCCTCCGAATTTGGGCCAATTTCGAAGATGGAATCTCCCAGTACCTCAATCCCTTGCTCTAGGACCAAGTTTTTCCCTGTGTTTCCCAAGGCTAGCACCTAGCAGGATCAATTTGATCTTTTGAAGTAAAAATTCTTGTTTGATCTTTCCCCCTCACCTTGTCCAGGATAGGTGCATCATTGGTTGCTTTATTCCATCCCCAAACCTGGGCTGGGTCAGCTTCATCCCATGTGGTGCAATTTCTCGTTAAAGATTATTCATCAAGGACTATTTGGGAATCCAAGTTCTTATAGGATTTTAGGGATCGGGAAGTACCTCAACAAGTTGTACCCTTCAACCTCGCCCTCAAATCCTCACACCTCTTCCCCTAGAAGATCAAGTCCCATGCTTAAAAGGCAAGCAAGTCTCACTCTTTATTCTATCCTAGGGAAAGGGTTTATGGGGTCACTTCATACCTATTCATTGACATATCCCTCATTAGTGCCTTCCCAATGTGAAAATTCTTAATCTAAGAAACCCTACAGTTGTATCTTGATTTACTTCTCCTACTTGAATTAAGTTACACTTAAATTTTTGAAATATTCAGTAAATGAGCGAAGTAAATACAACTATCAGCCTACACATATTGATCAAATACTGAATAAAATGCTCATAGATAAAGTGACACGCATATTTTCTAGAGAAATGTCCCTGGAAAAACCCAATGCTGAAAAACCGGTGCAGCGAGCTCTGGAGGGTTTTCATTATTAATGCAGAATCTAAGTACAACAATCCTGGGCAACAAAGCTGGTTCACCCGACAGAGAAATAAAATGGCAGCAATACCTCTATCCTCGGAGACAAAAAATATGGTTGATTCACACCCTCAAATGGGATTTTACAAAACTCGAGCCCAATCTGGCCCACCAGAAACCCTAGCGTTGCTCTAAAGCCCTCTGCGCCAGCCTCTGCGTTGCTCAGGAATGGCTTGCGTCCCCCTTGAAGGGCTTACGCTGCCCCTGTGCTGCCCTGACTGGGCCTGCGTCAGCCCTGCGTGGCTCATGCTGCCCCTGTTGGGCTCTAGTTGGACTGCGTAGCACCTGGCTGCCTCTGCGCTGGTATGGAATGCTGCTTCTCTGCCTTCGTTGTACTCTTGGCCTGGGATCAAACCATCCCCTTGCCAATACTTCCCCTCGCTGCAGCTGAAACACTTATGAAATTCTTAGCAACCACGCCCTAGAAGCTCAACTTAGCTTCAGTGCTCCACCAATGTGTGTGTTCTCCAACTGACACCAAGCCCTTATCTTATACTTTTCTCGTTGAAACATCAATAGTCGTGATCTAATCTCTAATTGACGGCTAAGATTAGAAGTTGCTTTTGTTGAGATTTTAAGGTAGCATTGGGTGTGATCTAGCCCTCAAATTTTGTGGAGGGGCTAAGACACATAAGACCTCCAAAACCCTAGAAAGCGTTTGGAGAAATTTCATCTGGTGTGTGAGATATTAAAATAATTAATTTTTTAAATGAGGACCCTAAGTCTAACTTAGGGGATTAGAAAAATTAAAGTGAATTAATTAAACACATGTGATGAAATGTTCTAACTGACGCGGATCAAGTAGTCTTTTAATCTAAGCCATCAATAAGAGATTAAATCATGGTTGTTGATGTGTCAACGAAAAAGTATAAGAGAAAGGCTTGGGGTCAATTGGAGACACACATAGAGTCTAAGAGATCGAATTCTTCTAACGGAGCAGTGCTCGGACGAAGATCAGATCTGAAAAACTCAAAGATGCAACGAGGGGCAGATGTAGTGATTGGTCAAGAGGCCCAACAGTATAGTGCAGAGAAAGGGCAACAGAAACATAGTGGAGGCAGCGTAGCCATCAAAGGGAGTTACGCAGTCCCCTAGGAGGGTGACGCAGGACCTACGCAGAGGCAGCGCAACATCTCCAAGCAAAAGTCTGAAACTCTGTCGGAAGAAGGGTTTCTGAGCCAGGAGGGCTGAAACCGGGATTCTCCCAAGCAAAAGTCTGAAACTCTGTCAGAAGAAGGGTTTCTGAGCCAGGAGAGCTGAAACCGAGATCCGGGAGAGACAAATTCATGCAGAGCTAGGGTGATACAGTTCTTCAGCCAGGCTACATAGGCCTATGCAGAGCCAGCTGGGGTTTCACCAGTTGCTCATCCGGAGCCGGGACTTGCGAGAGTGAGGTATATCTCACATGTTCTCTAATTTTCGAGGTTTTCTCTGTTGGGTTTGGCGAGTTTATGGCACCCTAGATGTACTCAAAAACTGTTGCTTAATAATAATAAAGCCTCGTATCTGTTGCACTAGTTTTCCTGCATTGGATTTTTCCGGGGACATTTGTCCGAAAAAACTGTTTCACTTTGTCATGTGAGCGTGCTATTCGGTAAATCATCTGTATGTGTAGGTTGTTGATTGTATTTACTTCGATGTTAATTCTAAATATTCAGATTAATAACTTGTATATTTAATCAAGTAGGAGAAGTAAATCGAGATTTAACAGTAGGATTTATTAGTTAAGAAATTTTCACATGGTATCAGAGCATTGCAGATCAAGCTGAATCTCCAACAAAGTCGGTTGAAGAAATTTTTACTGCAGAAAGCAGCTGAAGCAGTAGAGATCCGGAAAGGGTAGCGCAACATCAGGAGGACGCACTCCCAGCAAAGGCTACGCAGGAGCTGATGCAGTCCCATTTGGTTGACACAAAGATAGCGCAGTGCCTTCCAGAGGGACACAGGAGCAGCCTGCCTTGCGCAGTCGCTGCGCTGAGCCAATCTTCTCACGCATAGGCCAGCCAGAGGGACGCAGTCTAGTTTTTTTGTTGTTGCTGTGACGTATTGTTGAGATTCGGAAGCAAGGCTTCAGATCTTCAGCAATTGCTGGTGTGGTGGAGATTCCGACGGTGCAGAATCGTGCCTAGCTAAGTTGCCAAAGAGCGGGAGGAGGACAGTTACTCAGCAGATCTGCACCAAACAGATCTGAGATTCGATCAGAAGGGTGATCGTAGAGAACTGTTCAATTGTTTTTGGCTGAAGATTTCCGGGAGGGAAATTAGTTTTCGGAGGGAGCAGATACTATAGAGGGTTTCTAGTCGCCAAGAAACCCAGATCCAGTATTTCTGTTGAGTGTTGCAGCAAAAAGAGGGAGAAGAGTATTTGTTTTGACAGATTTGAGCTAGATGGCTTCTCATGGACTGAGAGATCAAGACAGGTTGGACGGCATGTCCAACTTCGTTATTTGGTGGGCCAGGATCCTCACAGTCTTGGATGAGTACGGCATCAAGGACCATGCTGAGAATGTCCTAGTTGTGCCTGTCGGTCCAGATCCTCTGAAGAAATTCAAGGAGAATCAAGCATGAGCTAAGCATTTGATCATGGATGGAGTCAAAGATCACGTCGTACCACATTGTCGGGAAGAACACGAAAAATGAGGTGTGGACTGCTTTGGAGACGATGTATCAAGGAGGCTTTGTTCAAAGGAAAATTCTTCTAGAGAATCAGATGAGGTTGTTCCAGATGCAGAAGGGTGAAGAGATAGATCCCTTTCTCTTCAAACTACAGACTATCTGAGATCAACTGACTGCGATGGGTGCGACTTCGGATGAATGGCTCTTGGTGAGGACTGCCCTGAATGTAGTCACCAAGGAAGGGGAAACGTTTGTCCAAAGCATATTGGGCAAGGCAGTGCTACCTTCTTGGGCAGACATGTGGGCAATCCTCTGTCAGGAGGAAATCAGGAGATTTACCCAAGAGGCAAAGCAGCGGCAGCGGAACAGTGAAGGTGAAGAAAGAAGAGGAAGATGATGCAAACCTTGCATCAAAGGAACGAAGTCAACAAGGGAAGAAGAAGAGGGGCATATCCAAGGTCCAGTGCTTTAATTGTGGCGAACTTGGACACTTCGCCAGCACTTGTCCTAAGAGGAAGGACAAAGGATCTTCTGAATCCAAGGCAGCAATAGCAAAGGATGATGGGACTGATTATGACGTAGCGATGAGTGCTCATGAGCCACGTAAGTGGGGCAATATGGATCTGTAGAGCAACTACAGAGTGGAGGCAGGATCCTTGAGTAGCCCAACTCTTGGATCACATACGAGCTACGGAAGCCTTCAGACAGTAGCGGGGCAAGTGGAGAGGTGGTTGCAGAAGATCACAATGAAGCAGAGGGTAGTGCTGAGGTGTTGTAGAGAGAGCAGTGCCGTGCAGAGGCAGCAACAACGTAGAGGCAGCAGCGCAGAGGCTAATGGGACTTCAACAACGCATAGAGGCAGTGCTTACGCAATGCAGAGCTGTAGCAGTGCAGTAGCTTCAGGAGGACAGCACAGAGCAACAGCCAAGGGAGCTTCAGTGATGAGATGCAGCCCGACTTGTCTGTCAATGATTGGGCAGGGGTCCTTCAGTTGCTTGCTTCTCAGCAACTGAGTGTAGTGCATCAGTTAACAGTGGCAGTGCTATGGGAAGCATGATGCAGCAATTTGAGAAGGAGTTGCAGTACAGATGTGGCAGTGTCAGTGGCAATGAGATGGGCAACAGTACAGAAAGCAGCAACGCAGTGGATGGAGGGCAGCAGGCCAAGCATCAATAGCGAAGAGACCAATACCGAGATCTTGCGATACATGGTGTGGATTTATTGCTAGAGCACACTCCGTGCTAAGAGGGAGTGTTGAGATTTTAAGGTAGCATTGGGTGTGCTCTAGCCCTCAAATTTTGTGGAGGGGCTAAGACACACAAGACCTCCAAAACCCAGAAAGCATTTGGAGAAATTTCATCTGGTGTGTGAGATATTAAAATAATTATTTTTTTTAATGACCCTAAGTCTAACTTAGGGAATTAGAAAAATTAAAGTGAACTAATTAAACACATGTGATGAAATGTTCTAAGTGACGCGGATCAAGCAGTCTTTTAATCTAAGCGTCGATAAGAGATTAAATCACGGTCGTTGATGTGTCAACGAAAAAGTATAAGAGGAAGGCTTGGGGTCAATTGGAGACACACACAGAGTTTGAGAGATCAAATTCTTCTGACGGAGCAGTGCTCGAACAAAGATCAAATCTGAGTGACTCAGAGTTGCAGCGAGGGGCAGATACAGTTATTGGTTGGGAGGGCCAAGAGTATAGTGTAGAGCAAGGGCAGCAGAGACGCAGTGGAGGCAGCGCAGCCATCAGAGGGAGTTACGCAGTCCCTCACGAGGTTGACGCAGGCCCACGCAGAGGAAGCACAGCATCTCCAAGCAGAAGTCTGAAATTCTATCGGAAGAAGGGTTTCTGAACCAGGAGGGCTGAAACTGAGATCCAGGAAACGCAGATTCACGCAGAGCTAGTGTGACACGGTTCTTCAGCTAGGCTACGCAAGCCTATGCAGTTGCTGCGCAGATCCAGCTAGAGTTTCACCAGTTGCTCATCCGGATCACTCGGGACTTGCGATAGTGAGGTATATCTCACATTTTCTCTGATTGTCGAGGTTTTCTCTGTTGGGTTTGCCGAGTTTATGGCACCCTAGATGTACTCAGAAACTGTTGCTTAATAATAATAAACACTCATATCTGTTGCACCGATTTTCCCGCATTGGGTTTTTCGGGGGACATTGTTCGAAAAATTTGTGTATCACTTTGTCATGTGAGCATGCTATTCAGTAAATCATCTATATGTGTAGGTTGTTAATTGTATTTACTTCGATGTTAATTCTCAATATTCAGATTAATATCTTGTTATTTAATCAAGTAGGAGAAGTAAATCGAGATTTAACAGTAGGATTTCTTCGTTAAGAAATTCACAGCTTGATCCGCGTCACTTAATTTATTCTCATCACATGTTTAATTTAATTCACTTTAAACTTTTAATTTTCCTAAGTTAGACTTAGGGTCCTTACGTAAAAATATTAATTAATTAAATATCTCTTAAACCTGATGGAATTATACTAAATGCTTTCTGAGTCTTGGAGATCCCATGTACTCCAGCCCCTACACAAAATTTGGGAGCTAGAGCACATCCGATGCTAGTCCAAAATCTCAACACTCCCTCTTAGAGAGGAATGTGCTCTAGCAATACACTTCACCCCGAAGTACTGCTCTGATTTCTGGCATCGGTCTCTGCGCTTATGCTTAGCCTGCTTCCCTTCATCACTACGCTGTTGCTTCTCTCTGTACTACTACCCATGACTCTGCCACCGTCACTGCTACATCCGTACTGCAGCTCCCTCTCAAATTGTTGCAACGTGCTGCCAACTATTGCACTACAACTCAATTGCTAAGAGTAAGCAACTAAGGGACCCCTGCCCAATGACAGACAAGTTAGTTGGGCTGCATCTCATCACTGAAGCTCCATAGGCTATTTCTCTGCGTTGTCCTCCTAAAGCCACTGCGTTGTTGCAGCTCTGCACTGCGTAATCATGCCTCCTTTGTACTGCTAAAGTCCCATCAGCCCCTCTGCGTTGCTGCCTCTACGTTGTCGCTACCTCTGCACTGCGTTGCTCCCTGTACAACGTCCCAGCCTCTGCCTCTACTTCACTATGATCCTCTGCACCCATTGCTCCAGTCATTCTTGCTATTGTCTTACGACTTCCGAAGCACGGATGTGATCCAAGAGTTGGGCTGCTCAAGGATCCCGCCACCTCTCTGTAGATGCTCTACAGATCAATATCTCCCCACCTTCGTGGTTCATGAGCGCTCATGGCTACGTCATCATCAGAGCCATCGTCTTCTTTAACTGCCGCAGCCTTGGAGCTAGAAGCTTCCTTGTCCTTCTTCCTTTGAGGACAATTGCTGACGAAGTGTCCAAGTTCGCCACATTGGAAACATTTGACCTTAGATAGATCACGCTTCTTTTTCCCTTGTTGCTTCCTAGATGCCAGGGCTGCATCTTCCTCTTCCTCCTTCTTTACCTTGCTTGAACAGGTGATGGTCTGCCTCTTGGTCATTCGGCGGATCTCCTCTTGTCGAAGGATAGCCCACATATCTTCCCAGTTTGAAATGTCCACTTTGCCCAAAATGCTTTGGACAAATGTTTCCCAATCCTCTATGACTGCATTTAGAGCAGTCCTCACCATGACATCATCCTCCACCTTGACACCCATGGCAGTCTATTGATCCCGAATCAACTACAACCTGAAGAGGAAAGGATCGATTTCCTCTCCCTTGGTCATCAGAAATAACCTCAGCTGGTTCTCCAGCAGCATCTTTCTTTAGACGGATTTCCCTTGATACAGTGTAGTTAAATCTTTCCACATCTCATTAGTCGTATTCTTCTCGGCTATGTGTGGTACCACATGATCTTTAACCCCGTTCATGATGAAGCACTTAGCATGTGCCGTTGCTTCATTATGCTTCGCCAGGAGAAGAGCATCAATTGGTTTAGCCAAGACTTTTTCTACATGCTCCCTCAAGTCGTATGCCTCCAGGACTACCAGGATTCTGGCCTTCCAAATAGCAAAGTTGGACAAGCCGTCCAACCTATCCTGATCACACACTCCGTGTGGCGCCATCTGCTCAGATCTCTGTCGGAACAATTCTTCCTCTCCCCGCTTCTCAACAAAATCTCGGATCTAGGGTCCTTGGCGAAAAAAAGGCACCCTTTTCTCCCTCTAACAACTGATTTCCTCCTTGGAAATCTGCCAAACACAACGAATCAGCGCTCTTCGATCGACCTACAATCAATCCTCAGATTTCTTTTGGCAATGAAATCTGTTGAGCAGTTGTTCTCCTCCTGCTCTTTGTCAACTAAGCTTAGGCACGATTCTGCACTGGCAAAATCTCCACCCCACCAGCAACTGTTGAAGATCTGAAGCCTTGCTTCCGGAACACGACAAATCTGCATAACAATCGAACCTGGACTGTGTCACCCTGGCTGGCCTCTACGTGAATAGACTAGCTCAGCGCAGGCTTCTCCTGCGTCCCTCTGGAAGGCACTGCACTGTCTCTGCGTCACCCAGCTGGGACTGCATCCGCCCCTGCATGGCTCTCGTTGCCTCTGCGTCCTTCTGGTGCTGCGCTGCCTTCTCTGGATTCTTTGTCGCTTCAGCTGCTCTCTGCAGCACAAATTTCTTCAGCCGATTTGCTGTAGATCCAGCTTGATCAACAATCGATCTGATACCATGTGAAAATTTCTTAATCTAAGAAACCCTACCACTGTATCTTGATTTATTTCTCCTACTTGAATTAAGTTACAAGTTCATTTCTGAAATATTCAGTAAATTAGCGAAGTAAATACAACTAGCAGCCTACACATACAAATCAAATACTAAATAACATGCTCATAGACAAAGTGACACACAAATTTTTTGGACAAATGTCCTTGGAAAACCCAATGCGGGAAAATCGATGCAGCTAGCTTTGGAGGGTTTTCATTATTGTGCAGAATCTAAGTACAACAATCCTGGGCACCAAAACTGGTTCACCCGACAGAGGAATAAAATGGCAGCAATACCTCTATCCTCAGAGACAAAAAATATGGCTGATTCACACCCTCAAACGAGATTTACAGAACTCGAGCCCTTTCTGGCCCACTGGAAACCCCAGCGATGCTCTGAAGCCCTCTGCATCATCCTAACTGCCCTGCATCAGCCTCTGCGTTGCTCAGGAAGGGCCTGTATCCCCCTTGAAGGGCTTACGTTGCCCCTACGCTGCCCTGACTGGGCCTGCGTCAGCCCTGTGTGGCTCCTACTGCCTCTGCGCTGCCCCTGCTGGGCCCTGGCTGGACTGCGTAGCACCTAGCTGCCTCTGCGCTAGTATGGAATGTTGCTTCTTTGCCTTCGTTGTACTCTTGGCCTGGGATCAAACCATCCCCTTGCCAATACTGCCCCTCACTGCAGCTAAAACACTTCTGAAATTCTTAGCAAACCACGCCCTAGAATCTCAGCTTAGCTTCAGTGTTCCGCCAATGTGTGTGTTCTCCAACTGACCCTAAGCCCTTTTCTTATACTTTTCTCGTTGAAACATCAACAGTCATGATCTAATCTCTAATCGATGGCTAAGATTAGAAGTTGCTTGATCCGTGTCACTTAAGTCATTCTCATCACATGTTTAGTTTAATTCACTTTAAACTTTTAATTTTCCTAAGTTAGACTTAGGGTCCTTAATTAAAAATATTAATTAATTAAATATCTCTTAAACCTGATGGAATTCTTCTAAACACTTTCTGGGTCTTGGAGGTCTCATGTACTCCAGCTCCACCAAATTTGGGAGCTAGAGCACATCCGATGCTACCCCAAAATCTCAACACCCAAAACATTGAGACTCCTCCCATCAGTGACAGTCCGTAAAGAGCAAGGAGTTTTAGCTGTGGTGACAGTGGGCTGAGTCTCCATCGTTTCCCTTGACCTAGCAGTTTCCTTTATAGGAACCCCTCTTAGGTCTCCTGCTGGTTTGAGTGGTAATGGGTAGATTTGATGGGAATAACTGAGAACAATGGCTTTTTTTGCAGACAGAACAGCACTCAAAACCTCCATTTTTCTTCTCTTTCTATCGTTTTCTCCTCTACTGTTCTAATGGCCTCACAGTCATCACCTTATAGAAGTTCTAGCCATGGAACTCGTGGCAGGACTCGGGAGCAGTGGTCCAGGGAAAGGGGGTGGTGAAGAAAATCAGCACAAATATTCCATTGATTCTCCTCTTGGAAGTGTGTCATAAAGATAGGGAAAAAGGAAAATAACGCAGGCAGAAGTTGCTTATGGAATTGTAGCAAGTGCAAGGGAAATTTTACAAGGGTCGTATACAAGGCTTAAAGGCCATTTGCTTTAGATCCATACCAATAGAGTTTACTTTTGTAATTCTATCATCAAAAAGGATGCCACACAATTTCCAAAGAGGCATGACAATGCCCAATTAGCCAAGCAAAAATGAAGAGGCAGAAAATGGTTCAACAAAGAGACATCAAGTTCCCTTAATTGTTGAAGACCCTGGAAGAGATTGAACTCTGGACCTTTGGCAAGAATGTTTGACTATGGCAGGAGGAAAGAGACAGACAGGAGAGTCATCCAAACCAGATATGTATGCAGGATAACCGTCAATGTAGTCAAGTCTCCATACTGGCAAGGTGCATAAAGGGGTGAATGAAGCACCCATGGGTTACAATGGAGGAGAAGTTGACTGTGGAGAGAGTGTTGGAACTGGTACGTTCCAATTGGAGTGCTACGGGGGTCTCCATTATTTCAAAAAGCTGGACTGATAATGACAAGTATGCCATTAATAAATCTGATAGTCATGTTTTCTTTAGGTCTGTATTTTTTGAGAGCAATAAACAATTCAGGTAAGAAGAGTACTAATTGTATTGTCCCATAAAATGGAAGCGGATCTTTTATTCAAAGCTTGTATTTCACCTATTTAAGCAATAGAAAGTTTTCTTTTGTTTCCAAAAAGAAAACCTAATGAAGTTCTTGTAGCTCTGATGATCTAAGGGCCAGGCCATTTCAAAGGACCCGTATTAAGTTGATAACATAGATGCTAGTCGATATCATTGCTTTGATGCCAATTGTTACTGTCACATGTTATAACCGCCACTAATGCTCACAAGCACACAAGCATAGAGTGACAATAAAACACGTTTCAAAGAATTTGTAATGACCAAAAAAAGTTATGGGTGGAATTCCATCACCCCTTGAGGACTCTCCTCCTTAGATAGGTGCATCTGTTAATGACATGGAGAGGTCAAGATCAAAACTATGAAGAAGAACCATTGAAAACCAATCTCCTTGGGGGATTTTTGGCATGAATTTAAATAGCAAAGGATGTAAAATTTCTTCTGAAGAGTTATTGAGGTGCATCCATGATCAGGCACTTAACCAGCAGCAAACTCGGATTCTCCGCTTTCAATGTGCAATCATTACATTCTATTTCTGAAAGAAAAAAATCCAGTGGAATGCTAGTAGTATCAGGTGTTTTACTCTAGTCTTTTATTAAGCTTTCTTTCTAGGCTAATCTCTTGGCTTTTCTGCTTTCCATGCTATCTATATCTGTCTCTATCTGTGTAGATGGATCATGCCTCACCTACACAATATCAAAGAAACAAAACAGAGTGCTTTTGTTTGTTGGTGTTGGTTGCTTGCAATTGCATGGTATAGGAATATACACTGCAGAATAACCATTAATATTAGATTTTATTTCTCTCCCCAAATTCAAGCCAGCTATTTTGTAGGATTTTTGTGTGGAACGTAGTATGTACGAATTTCAGGTTTATTTTCTGCTCTTATAAATTGATCGTATCAAGTTGGTTAGTGTCAGAGCTGCAGCACTGATCCATTGCCTTACCAGCTTAAGAGCGTGATTATTGCTAAAAGAGGTGGGGAAACCCCTTGTTTATTTTTAGAAAAAGACAGTCTTCTAGCCAAGAAAAGAACATACAATCAATGAGGCAACAAGGAGAGGCAGCTCCTGTGCAACAAGATCTAAATACTCAGTTCAGAGAGATCCTTTTTCATTTTGCACCACCAAAATGAGGAAAGGTTGGTTGGTTCTGTGGGTTTGGAGAACCAACCTGCAGCATATCTATCTATCTACCTGACATTCTAACTAGAAAAAAATGAAGCTGCTGAATTTAATTCAGACCAAGCCATGTTCAAGAACAGAAAACAAAACATCTTCATTTTCAGGTGGAATGATCTTCATACGTGCAATAATGGTAATAGTAAATTAAGTAGGTCATACTTCAAACTTCAGCCAATGTTTAGAGCAGAAAGGGTATGACATTGGGATGTCTCTATAACACTTACTTATGCATTCGATCCATAAGAATTCTGACAAGAACCCGCGAGGGCGTCTGGAAAAAGATCTGCTGCTTCTTCTTCCTCATACTCGCGTTGCTGACTGACAACACGACTTGGAGGAATTGCTGTTCTACTAAACCCCTGTTCTGCTCTTGGCTTCCCTTCGATTATAAGCAAGTCCGAGAGTTAGGCGCCACCTTGAAATGCTGGTGTTATTTCAATGTTGAGGTACAGTAAAATTAATATAATATGGTGACAATCATTACGGTAAAGGCAATTCAATCTGGCTTCTGATTTTACTAATCCAACAAACGACGAAAACATTAGCATGGTCATGGGAATATTGGATATGGATTGGCATTCTTTGATTTACCTCTTTGTTCATGGAACATCGTGTAATGATGTTCACTTGCTTGGGTTGTAAGAGACATTATAAAAACAAAACTCAAGGTGGTGAACAGAGAGTCTATCTCTGCTCATGATTTATTCTTCCCTAGAAAGCAAGGAATATGAAAACATGGGTTATGGATGTCCACGATCAAGTCAGGAATATGAAAACGGGTTAAAAGATACGCTGATTATGATTATGTGTAATAAATTGATTCAAATGTAGACCAGATGAATATGTTTAATTAATTAATTAAAATGTAAACAATTATGGTTGAGGATAATTAAGTTAGAATTGTCGTTGAAGATATTAATTATTGTTGAAGGATAATGATCAATAGCATAAAAGTCAAGTGAATTTTATTTACAAATTATTGCGTAGGTTATAGGTTATAATAACTTAGTCGAATAGTAAATGAATATTTAAATGATGAAATGTAGATAAAAATGTTTTTTGGATTAATCATATTATTAGGATTTGGTTTACGTTTCGAATTAGTTAATGTGGTTTATCCGAAGAACTTTGTTTTGAGGATGAACCATATTCATTGGTTAGAAACGTCGACCAAATCCTAATAATATGATTAATCGGAAAGACACTTTTATCTACATTATGGATCACAAAAATCTTAAATCAAACATGATGAAATATTTTAAGAAAAAATATTTTATTTTATTTAATTTTTTTATTGATAATTAAAATAAATAATAATATAATCTATATATATAAATGAGTTAGAAACACTATAAAATATATAGTTATAATTTATGTTTCTATAATATTTATAAAGAATTTTTATTTATTTATAAATTAATTACTAATAAAATAATTATTCACAAGAATTATGATAATAATATTATTATTATAGAAAATAATATATAATTTATATTTTTAAAATATTTGAAAAGTTATTATTGTTATTATGATAATATGAAAGATGAGAAGTGATTATTATTATGGGAAAGTAATCACATATAAGTATAAGTAAGATGATAAAGTGCAACAAATTATGATGATAAAGTGCAACAAATTATTTTAAAGAAATGTTTTGAAATTTTAATATATATATAGAAATAGTAATTGCTCATTTGATCTAGTTTAACCTATCTATTTATTATTTGTTTCTTGTTGTTTACAATAATCTTTTGTATTTCCTTTTATTCACACAAAAGTGCACCAGTACAAATTTTTTTCAATAACTTCTACATCGTTTTAAGTTTTCCTTCCACTTTTTTTATTTAATGATGATGCACTCCATACAATATCATACAAGTAATGATGATGCACTCCAGATAATATCATATTCAATCTATTGAGATATTTTTAGGGTATATTGGCAAGCAAAGTATTTGAAATAAATGTTTTGAATTTTTTAGTATTTATAATTTAAAAAATTATAAAAAAATTTATAAAAAGAAAAGAAAATATAAAAAATACCAAAGATATATGTATGTGTATAGATAGATACATTTAAATATAGGAATAATAATAATCCACTTGGTCTAGTTTAACATACGTCTCTTTATTATTTTGCTTCTCAATGATTGCAATAATCTTTTATTCACACAAAAGTACACCATGGTTGGCTTCTTCTCAGTGCAAGTTTTCTTAATTCCTTCTATATCATTTGGTTTGCTTCTTCTCAGTGCAAGTTCTCTTAATGCCTTTTATATTGTTTCGAGTTTTTCTTCCACTTTTTTATTCAATGATGAAGGAATCCAGACAATGTCATATTCAATTTATTGAAATGTTTTTAGGGTATATTAGCAAGATTTTATCTCATGCATCCTTAGGGGTGAATTTTATAGAATAATGTTTTGATGAACCATTGCACCAATAGTGCTTTTTTTTATAGCATATGAACTTTAGTCAAGGATATCCTTAAATCTTTTATCATATTTCCATACCAATTCAAATAGAATTTCTTTATTTTCTTTACGCTTTTGAACTATCAAATGTTTACTATTTTTAGTTTTAAAAAATGATAATATGGGATGGCAGGTGGGGGAGGGAATCTCAAAAATCCCAATGGAAACATCGAAGACAAAGCTTAGGCCAGAAAACAAATAACCAAGTTGAGGCCTATGGGCTTCTCTTTGGAGTTAATATGGCCATCACTAAAGGAATCAAGAAGCTCCAAATCCTCAGAGACTCCATGATAATAATAAACCATATGAGAAAGAGAGAAAGAAGAAAGAGAGACCCCCAGAGACCGAGATGGGGATGGAGAAGGAGGGAAGTGTACCGGGCCCCAGGGTATGAGAAAGAATACCCCTGCTAAAAACACTCTCCTAAACCAAGTCATCAACAGAACCCAAGGAATGGCCCCTCTATTGGATGAAGTAATTTTCTACCATATTCTCAAGGGAAACAACAAAGAGGCAGACAAACAAGCCAATTTGGCTTGTATAATCAAAGAATAAGCCAATGTGGTGAATGGAATTGAAGGTTACATATGTATTCCATAACTATGCCTAAGAATCCTAAGGAAAAGTTAATTTCTAACCATACCGATGGGAATATGGATATGTACTTAGACCCGTTGGGAGTGATTTACTTCCTTTTAATCCCTCTCCCCCAACATCCTTTGGAGCCCTTTTCCTCCCTCCCTCCCTTGGAGAATTGGTCTACCTCTTTCTTTTTGTTATCTCGTTGGCCCCCTCCCCCCCTTCTCCCTAACCCGTTGCTCCCTCTCCTCCCCCTCCTCTACCTCCTCCCCCCCCCCAACCCCTCCCCCCTTACCCCCCCCCCCATTCCTCCTCCCCCTTACCCCTCCAATTTGGCATGATAGGCAATTCCTTTCCTCTTGCCCTCTAACAGGTGGTTCTGTCTTGGCTAGCCCCTTGATTTAATAATTACTCAAAGTCATGTCATTCTTAACTACCCCTGCCTCGCCCTCGACTCCTGTGGCATGTCGTATAGATAAATCACTCTACAGCGTGGCATCATGCAGCCCAACCAACCTCCACCTAGTCCCTGCAGCATCTCAAGTATGTGTCTACATAGTCCTCGCCTCGATATCTATTGCAAACGTCAGCATTTTTGTTCCTTGTTTGTGGGAATGGTGAATCCGTGGGGGAAGCATTTACTCCCCAGACTCTTGAAAAAGCAGGAGGAGCATGGGAATGGTGAATCCGTGGGGGAAGCATTTACTCCCTGGACTCTTGAAAACGCAGGAGGAGCGTGGGAAGAAGGCGGAAAGGGAGTTACGAGAAGTTGTGAAAGGTTGGGAAATAATGGATCAGCATTGGGAATCCAGCAACACTAGTACTGTGACGTTTTTCTTCCTTCGCTGGTGTACCCAAGTGGTTATATAAGGGATAACGGTATGAGTAAAAGAATAAAGCCTCTAGTAGGGGAAGCTGAGGAATCCTTGGATCTATCCTTGCGTTTGCGAGCAGTGGTCAAGAGAAGGGGTAACACTCTGAGTGCCAGCAGTGTTGGTGGGTTGTATGTTTGGTTGGATGTGCTTTGGGGACTCTCTGTACTGCTTGGAGGCCTTTGGGTTCATTCGACCAAGAATAGAACCCATGGAATTGACGGTGAGCATACGGTGAATTACTTGTCTGTGGGAATTGAGGTGGCATGGAGGGCCATGTGCTCTGGCTTATGTGTCTATTCTGTTGTAATATTCCTAATTAGCACCGTTAATTGGAATATTTGATTTTTGTATAGTTTTGCCGCCTATAGTTAATTAATAAATAAAAGTGAGAAAAGGGGGGCTAACTCACTTAAATAAAATAAAGTGTTTCCCTAGTAGATGCAACGTTATAACTTAAGGGGGAGCCTTGGGGGTCCACACCACGTATGAGAGGAGGCTCACGTAGCCTCTAAAAGCTTCTGCGCAGGCCCATGAGGAGCACGTGGGAGAGAGAGGGACCACGTAGGGTTTTGAGGAGGGCCAGCGTTATAAAAGGAGGGAGAGCTATCTCATTTGGGCATTATTGATATTGTTGATGATATTGAGTTAGACTTCTGTCTACTTGAGCACGCTGGCTGTTTAGTCGGTCTGCAGCACTGTTTAGTGCGACTGAGTGTCTCCGGTCGGAGATCTCACCCTTGGCCCCGGGGGACTTCGAGTGCCTGCTCGGGCAAGGTTTTTCTTCAGTCTTTAGCAGGAGATTTGCAGGTGTTTTGTTGGGAGTTTTGTTGAGGAGCTGAGCTTCATTGGGTGACTGCGCAGTCCTTAGAGGGAGGACGCAGTTTGAGTTGGAGCTGTTCAGTGGTAGAGATTTCTGCAGGAGATTCAGGCCTATTCCGGTGTGGAGGTTCAGCGTTTATCATTTGGTGAGTTTCCTGAGGAGTTGCGGCCCCATTTCAGTTTATTTCAGTTGGTGTCTGTGCTGGTCCTGGAGGGACAGCGTTTTTCTAGGAGGAGGGTTTCTGGGGGTGATTTTCGGAGGTGGTCCGTTTTGTATATGGTTTCTGGGTTTTGTCCGGGGTGGTGAGTTCAGGTGGTCTGCCGATTTTCAGCTCATTCCAGCAAGGGGATCAGCCCCTAGCTTCAGTTCATTCCAGCAGTAGCAGTTTACGGGAGTTTCTTCCAGCAGCTGGGATGCAATTTCTGTAGCAGCCATTTCCTATTTTTCTGAGAGGGTCCTTCACTTGCCTTGAGCAAGGATAGGTGCATTTATTCTGATTATCCATTGTATCTCATTATATTCTCAGATTAATAAAATGGCTTAGCATTTCCGGCATTTTTATGTGTATTTGCTTTATGTTCTGTTTTCGGCATTTCCTATATTGTCGTATGCTTGTATTGCTGTCTATTTCCCTTTTGGGATATTACATCTGTTTACTTCTTTGTTTTGGGTCCTTTAGGAGCTATGGGGCCATTTGTGCTCTTATGTATGTGACATCTGAGGTTGTCAAAATAAGTGGTAACACTCTATTTGTCGGCAGTGTTGGTGGGTTGTATGTTTGGTTGGATGTGCTCTAGGGGATCTTTGTACTACTTAGAGGCCTCTAGGTTCATTCGACTAAGAATAGAACCTGGGGTATTGACGGTGATCATCCAATGAATAACCTGTCTGCGGGAATTGAGGTGCCCTGGAAGGCCCTGTGCATTGGCTTATATGTCTGTTATGTTCGTTTATGCTATTTCGGGTCTTTTAGGAGGTTTAAGGCCATCTGTGCTCTTATGTCTTTGACTTTTGAGGTTGTCGGTCTGGGTTTGGCATTGTTGATCATCCTGGGTCTGGCAAGATGAGTGGAAAGGTTAGTTATGCTACAGAGAGCTCAAGCTCGGGCTCCTAGGGCCTCCGCAGGCCCAGGACTGGGAGTGTTAGTGTCGAATGGGCTCGTGGAACTGGCAACAACAAGTTGAATTGTGAGGTATGTGCCCTGGAACATGGAGAATTTAGAAACGAAATTGTTGTGTTGTAAATGTGTGTGCACCAGCACTAAAAGGATGCCATAGAGATCGATGAACGACAACTTGAAGAAAAGGAGAAAATCTAAAGGTTGGAAGACGAAGTTGAAGCCCTCAGGCTGGAGATTGATGGGCTGAAGCTAAAGTTGGAAGAAAACTGCAAGAAGGAGGAGGATGTCCCAAATCCACTGGACCTTAACTCTCCAGCTCCAATGGAGGAATAGACACCCCTTTGGCACCATCTAATTTTTGTAATATGTCTAATCATACATGTATATATCTCCTGTCGCAGTTATGTAATGTTTTTAGTAGCAGGAAAATAGTGTTGTATTTTGATAATGGGATGGCTAGTGAAAAAACTCGCATAAGAGTTGGCCCAAATGTAACATCCACAACCATGGAAATACTCAGTTTTTTAATGTAAAATTCCTGCTTTTTTATCACGTGCGGGTGTGATTTTGATCCGGATTTATGCAGGAACATGATAATATACAGAAATAAACATAAATTCACAGAAAAACATAGATAAAAATTCATTTCATTAATATCAAATAACAACAATATGATTACAAACATAATGGAAATAAACTAGCTAGGGCGTTGGTAACTTATCTCTAAGAAGAGATGTGGCAGCTACAAGCCTTTGAACTATGTTACAATGAGGCTTGAAGGCCTATTTATTGTTGAGAAACAATGGAAAACACTAAACATCCAGAAACCTAATCCTAGGAGATGAAGCGCCAAAACCATGGGCCCTGTTTGGGTAAATTGGTACATCAATCTTCTTGGGGACGTAACTTTGGCATATGATCTTCGTTTGACGTGCTCAATACCTTGTTAGAAATATCTATTTGAGGACTACAACTTCTGACTTGAGAAACATCAAAGGAACTTCCATGTTGCTCTAGTTTTTCCCAAAAAATGTTGTTTAGGGCCTCAAAACGGCTCCGGAAGCTCAAGAACCGAAAAACTGCTAAAAATAGTAAGTTGTGCTGAAACTGAAAAACTGACAGAACCGATGGTGGGGCTCCAAATGGAATAGGTGGGTGGCCACCAATATCCACCTGGATCATTCCCCTCCCCCCCCCAAGGAAGAAACGGTCCCCATTATGTTGAGTTCCTCCATGAGATGAGGCCAATTCTGCTGAACTTGGCATTGGATTTGTCGAAGATGTCATGGAATTGTTGGCAGACGTGCTGGATGCATTCAATAAATTTGGTTGCTTTATCAGCTTCAGATATTACATGTGTGGATTCTTTGTGTGGTCGCATGAGGTATGGAAATATCAGGCGTCGACGCACCTGGGGTCAGATGAATGGAGTGCTTGACCTGATAGTGTAGAGGAACCTCTGTGGGCGAGGAGAAAATGTCCTCGTATTCCTCCACAAATTTTTCCATCTGCTGCTGCAGTGCATGGGAGACATGTTTCAAGGTTTTGGCCATGATGTTATTCTTTCCATGTGGGCGAATTGTAATGCAAATAAATTTCTTGGTTTGGGAAACAATCTTATTACGTTGTTTTTGCAGTAGTCAAAGAGATGGCAAGAGGCAGTACTACCTCTGGTATCCTATACATTTTATTTCCAAAAGTAATAATAACAACACAATACCTAGACTCATACACAACATGTCACTTCCACAAGTATGGTTGGCCCAATAATACATCAAACACATCAAGAGGAGCAACTTCACACAACACCTCATCCATGAATGGCTTGATGTTGTATGAAAGGTGGCACTGCTGGCGGACATAAATATCTCTTCCTTGGTGAAGCCACCTGATGGTATACGGTTACGGGTGTGTTGTGGTCAGCAGGTCGATCCGCTTCAAGACCTCTACTTAAATGATGTTTTTTTTGGCTTCCTCTATCGACAAGGAATTGCAGTGGAGAACCCTTCACCCACATTTCCGAATGGAAGAGGCGCTTCCCCTCCTTTGGATCCTCCCTCTAGACTTGGTGGTGGAAACAATGGCATTGGGATCTGCATCAATGATATGCTTCCCTTTTTCATCGCCCTTGTTTGGTTCTAACTTAGGATCAGGACATGCATCTAATTCGGGTGCCTTCAGTACAGCCACCAGCGACTATTTGGCCCGACACTCGTTTGTGCTATGCCTGGGGTTTTTATGAAATTCACACCACTTCCCTGTGTCCTTATTTGGATTTTTGGTGTTTTTCTGAATCACCTTGCTTTGTCTTTGCCCCTTTTTTGTGGTTCGGAGGTGCCTTTGCCTAGCTTCAGATTCGTGGATCCAAAGTCTCACTTCTTCTGCTTAAATTTCTGCTCGATCTTGGTGGCATAACGATATGTTGTGCTAAGCAAGGTAATGTCGAGGAACTCAATTTCCCCCTGAATGTATCTGTGCAAATAGTTGCGGTACTTGAGTACCAAATATCTCTCTGAATATTTATACCCAAATTTGTGCACAGGGTATGGAACAAATTCACCAGTTCGTGCACATCTTGATCCCTTTGTTGCCGTAGCATGGTCCATTGGATGTACTTGTCCTCATAGCTCCCCACAGGGTAATATTTTTCCTTGATGTCAACTCGAGACGAATTCCAAGTGGGTGTGGCCAAGAACACATAGGGTTCCCTCTCATCCTTTTGCTCACAGTAGGTTTCCCACCAATCTTTGACATGGGGGGCGACTTTGAGGAGTGAAAAAATAATCTTTTCTCGGTTGGAGAAATCATGGACTGAGAAATACCCTTCCATTAAATTCAACCATCTATCTACGACGTCTGCATCTATCTGGCCTTCAAATATAGGCATGTCGAAGTTTACCTGTACCTTGAAAGGAGAGGCGCCTCCAGCGTGGTTTTTGTACGTAGAAGCGCCACCGGTGGGAAACTGTTGAAGGATATGGGCAAAGTTATCCATCATCGCGTTCCTTTGTTTCTCGAGGGCCTCCTCAAGAAATAATTTGATAGGATATCCTGATCCCTCGTCTTTCTTTTCTTCTGCCATGGAGGGTCATCGGGGTTTGCAAGGCTGATCTTTCAAGGGTTCAACCGGATCGAGCCCTAACTCCTTATACCCTGACCGCATTGGGGACATGCAAAGAAAAATAGAGAAAGCTGACCGCTCTAATACCATTGATCCGGATTTATGCAGGAACACAATAATATACAGAAATAAACATAAACACAGATATGCAATGGAAATAATACTTCATTTCATTAATATCAAATAACATCAATATGCTTACAGACACAATGGAAATAAACTATCTAGGGCGTTGGTAGCTTATCTTTGAGAAGAGATGTGGCAGCTACAGGCATCTGAATTGTGTTACAATGAGGCTCGAAGGCCTATTTATTGTTGAGAAACAATGGAAAACCATTAACATCCAAAAACATAACCATAGGAGATGAAGCGCCAAAATTGTGGGCCCTGTTTGGGTAAATTGGTACATCAATCTTCCCGAGGACGTAACTTTGGCATACGATCTCCATTTGATGCGCTCAATACCTTGTTAGAAAGATATATCCGAGGACTACAACTTTTGACATGATAAAAATCAAAGGAAATTCCATGTTGCTCCCGGTTTTCCCAAGAAACGTCGTTTAGGGCCTCAAAACGACTCCGGAAGTTCAAGACCTGAAAATTTGCTAAAAATAGTAAGTTGTGCTAAAACTAAAAAACTAACAGAACCGATGGTGGGGGTCCAAATGGAATAGGTAGGTGGCCACCAATACCCACCTAGATCAGCTTTAATATAAAATATATATACTCTTTTTGGTAAAAAAAATGATAAGAAATTGTTATGTATCTCAATCTTATGATTAGGGTTCTCTCTTTAGTTTGTTTGTAAATTGTGACATTTTTTTTGTTTCATAAATTATGTCTATAGTAGTCCAAAAATTTTCACAAATAAATAAACGACTTCTCAAATCTTCCTGTCCTTCATATAGAGAGAAGTTACTATGTGTCATATTGATAACATGATAATTTTGCTAGTAGAGGTGGTGATTTTAATGGCTTCAACAATTTCAAATTCTCAACAAGAATATTTTTTAAACTACTACAATCAGTTTATCTTGATTACCAATTTATTATTAAATTCACTCTCATTGACAAGCTCTATCTTTATGTTTTATAAAACTTGTTCTTATTGGTTGTGTCTCTTCCTTGCAACCTTTAATAAATATGTTTGATATTTCTTAATAATTAATTTCAACAGGTGGGGTGGTCCCATGAGATCCTCGATTGAAAAATCAAGTTGTTTTTGCCTTCCAAATTCTATAGAGGAATTTCTCCTTCCAATCATCCAAGTTAGACCTAAATTACACAAACACACATTAAAATACATACATATTTATTCTAAAAAAATTCTACAAATTTCATCTCAATCGGCTGAACCATATATTCAAAAGGATGTTACCAATAGGGAGGTCATAAATCACAAGTTGAATATTATGATTCCCTTGTGATCACCACCTATTATTGTGATTGCAGTTGAACAAACCTCCATCTAGAAATTCCAAGGAAGAGGGAATATATATATATATATATATATATATATATGTATGTATGTATGTATGTATGTATGTATGTATGTATGTATGTATGTATGTATGTATGTATGTATGTATGTATGTATGTATGTATGAAAAAACACTCTAAAATTCCCTTTGTTTCTAAAAATTTACAAATAGAGAAGATATCAACAACTTACCACATATGAGATTCCCAAGAATTTATCCTACACCTCAAAATTTCTAAATAAAAGGGAATTCAACTACCTATTTCATCAACAATAAATAAATCTAAAACCCACCCATTGATGTCACATCTTCTCAACCACTTCCATCTTAAAAAATTAAACTTTAATTAAATCAATTATCTCATTAAATATAAAACATGAGTTTTTAAATTTACATCTTAATTTACTTTTTATTCTTTTTTATTGGGTTGAGAAAATCTCTACATCCCAATACAAGGGAGATGGTGTAATGGTTATAAACAAGTGTAAACATTTTAATGTCATCTCAATAAGGGAGAAATGTTATAACGTCCTTAAAATGAAACATTAGATCAAATAATAATGATAAAACATAATGTAACTTCAATTTAAAAATTTAAAAATAAAAAATAAAAAATAAAAAAATGATAAAAATAACAAATTGATTCAATTTAAGTTGTTATGTTGTAATTTTGTTTTTATTACTAAAATTGCAAACAAAATTGTCAAAAAAAAAATCATAATATGCATATCACATTAAAATAAATTAAAGTAGTAATGACTCATATTCTTAATCATGATATTTCAGAACATATAATTAATAAGCATGTAAAATTTTAATAAATTTAATTAATAAACCTATAATAAAAAATAAAATATGTGTAAATGTAATATATATATATATATATATATATATATATATATATATTAGTTATAAATTAAGATGCGTTGGATCATATAAATTAAAATAATGATTCATATTCGTAACTATTATATTTCAAAACTTTATAAATTAATGAACATATAAAAATTTTAAAAAGAAAAAAAAAAGAAAAATATATATATGTGTGTGTGTGTGTGTGTATTAGAAAAAATGAATGGATCTCGGAAGCTACTTCTGGAAAAAATGATGCATCTTATGCATGGAGAATTTTGATATTGTTAATTTTTGTAACTAGGGTCAAAATCCACTTTGAATAGCTCAGATGTTTGATATCATAATTGCATTAGATTCCTCTTTTAGAGAGGACCAAAATCGACCTATAGATCTCTCCAATCGGTTAAGCAGAAATTAAATTTTAATTATTTTATTTATTAAAATGAAATGGAATGGGTCGGCCTAAGCACATGTGGATTTAGTCAAGTCGGCCTCAACCCCAAGCGAACCCTCACCAAAGTTATAAATAGAAGCGACCTCAAGTTCATTCTCACACATTTTCTCAAGCGATTTTCTTCTTGCATTCTCTATCTTGGTTTATCTATTTTGTTTTGGCTCGCATAGGTTCGACAAAAGAAGTTCGCACAGAGTTCAGAATTACAAGCAAAAGGCTCGCTCTAATCTAGGGCTTTTGGGTCATAGTTGCAGGTTTGACACAAAAATTTTCGAGCTATAGCCATGGGCACAATGTGTTATGCCTGCAGCCAGGGTGTCATAGCTGCATGAACAACGTGGCAAGGTAGCGACTAGGGATTTAGTGCCTGATCGGGCTGATCTGGGCCATAGCTGCAAGCACAAAGTGTCTTGCCTATGGCTGGGGAGCTATAACTGCTATCACATCATCTTAAGCGTGCGTCTAATGGATTTCTAAGCTGACCTGGGCTAGATCTACCCCAGTTGCTTGTGCAGTGTTTCATCCACACAGTCACAAATATTGCAATCAGTTTTTATAGCGTCCTAGATTCAGATCTAGGATTCAACAGTTGATTTCAGTTGGCTTCAGTGATCTATTTCATTTGTGTTTCTTACTATTGTAGATATGCATATCTGTAGATTTGTTCTGTATATTTTCGCTGCATATGTATTGGGCTCATTGTACTCTTTGTTGAAATTTTTTTTATGACGATCTATTGAAGAAGAATATTTGAAATGGTTTCCCCGTTGTGGGGTTTTCCCTGGTCGTAGACCAATTTTCTATCTCTTATGGTTGTGTTATTGCATTATTTATCACTTCATATATTGTTTTATATTCAGTTATAGTTTATGATTGATTACACTATGAAAATTTGGATACATTGTTTATGAAGAAGCAATTTGGGCTAAAGTGATTGACACAACATAGAGCAATTTGAAAATTCAACATGGTATCAAATCTGAGGTGAAGGAAAAGCCCAAAAGAAGATAAGCATTGAAGCCCTCATAATTAGAAATAATATCTACAAGCCAAGGTCTAAATGTCTTCCTCTACCTTCAAGGAGCATGAAAAGTTGGGTGATGCACCAAACTTTGTTGCATGGAAAGTCAGGTTGGAGATCATAGCTGAAAACAATGATGTGTTGGAATACATTCAAGGAAGGATGCCCAAGCCTTCAGAAAATGCTTCCGCTTCTATCAAGAACGGGTACACGAAAGGTGAGTCCAAAACAAAGCAAATTATATCTGATGGTTTACAAGATCATTTACTTGTATATGTTGGGAATTTAAGAAAGTATAAAGACATGTATGCCAAGATAGCCGACATGTATGAAATCAACAATCTAAATGATCGTCACCTTGAAATATCAAATCAAGGAAATGAAGATGAACAAAGGCGAAGTTTTTCAATCATACATTATGAGTATCTCTCATCTCAAAGATCAACTATAGAGGGTTGGAGAGAATGTGCTTGTCCAATAATTGGTAGTCGTGACTCTTAGAGGTCTCCCTCCTATTTGTGAAACCTCGTTACTACAATCAACAACATCAATGTCCTTTCGTCATTTGATGAAATTGTTGGGAAGCTTACTCAAGAAGAATCAAGAATGATAGCAAGAGGAAAAATTCATAAGCATGAAGAGGGAGAGCCTGCTGCATACATCGCTCATAACAAAAGGAAGAAGGAAAAATGAGGTCCTTCGAGGAAGCCTCCTTCTCAAAATTCAAAAGGAAGGAATGATATATCACTATCCCATATTGAATTCTATAACTATGACAAGAAAGGTCATTATGCACGTGATTTTCCTAAGAAGAGAAAGACACCATGATATACAACCAGAAACAACAACAATAATAAAAGAAGAATAGACAATCAATGGAACAACCTCGACAAAATATATGAAAGAAGACGAAGAGATTCTTCTAGCGACCTTGAAGAAGAACATCCTCCCCAAAAGAGGTCAAAGGCTCCCATGTATGAAAGTAATGTTGTAAAAAAATCTGAATATATTCTCATTTCTGCACTTACTAGTTCTTCTCCACCGAATTCGTGGGATAGTTGGTTGCCTAATAGTGGGGCCACTCATCACTTATTTGGATACAAGGAAGTCCTCTCTAATATGGTAGAGCAAGACTAAGTTGAAAATCATTTTAGGAGACAACTCCACTCATCCCATAAAGGGATTTGGATCCATTAAATTTCAGTTGAATTATGGGGAATCAATATTTTTGCATGATGTTATATGTATGTCCCGGGTCTAATGAAAAATTTGATATTTATATCCACATTGGAAGATAAATGGATGAGGGTTTCCTTCATCAATGGAAAAATTTTGACTTGGTTTGTTGATGCATCTATGAAATATGCATTCACATTAGGTCTGAGATCTGAAGGTCTCTATAAAGTCACCGGAAGGCCACTTCTATCATTGGTTCATAACGCCAGTCATCTGAGTGAATTGTGGCACCGCTGACTGGCTCATTTACACTTAGATGCTCTTCAAAAATTGAAGAAACTGGTCTCAGGTATTCCTGATGTTCAATCTCATCATGATGTAGTTTTTTCGATTTCTGCGAGTGGAAAGAAAACAAGGGGACCATTCCGCTCTAGTAACAACAAGACATCTGAAATCCTTCATCTCACTCATTTAGATATATGTGGTATGATGCTTGTGCATTCTATTGGTGGTCATCTCTACTACATCACCTTCATTGACGACTTCTCAAGAAATACATGGATATACTGCCTTAAGCACAAGGATGAAGCCTTTGAAAATTTCCAAGAATTCAAAGCCTTGATTAAAACTCAATCAGGGAAAAGAATCAAAGTATTCAAGTTCGACAATGGAGGGGAATACATGTCAAAAGAATTCATAGCATTTTTCAATAAATAATGGATTAAGAAGGAAACTATTGTGCCATATACACATCAACAAAATGGCTTAGCTGAAAGAAAGTACCACTCTATACCAGAAGTTGCCCGTGCCATGCTCCACAATCAAAAGGTACCAATTTTTGTGGGCCGAAACCACACATATTACTGTATATGTTCAAAACTGGGTTCCTCATCAAGCTTTAGAGAACAATACCCCCAAAGAAATATTCATAGGTGTCAATACTGATATTAGCCATCTTCGCATATTTGGATGCCTCGTATACTTTCATCTATCGAAGGACAAACGAAACAAGCTGGAAGCTACATGAAGAAAAGGTACGTTTGTGGGTTATTTTGAAAACCCTAAGGCATACAAAATATATATTCTTGGTCAAAGGAAGGTCGAAATTAGCAGGGATGTAACTTTCAATGAAAATTTATCTCTTGGTAAAGCAAGATACCTTCCACCACCTCCTCCTCCCAAGGATGAATATGATGACTGTGATATTCTAGATGGTCCTTCTACGCCTAAGTCTGATGATATTGATGATCCCATAGAGCCTATGGGTCCTTAGATTCACCTCCCAGTGATCTGCCGACCAGGAAGAGACCACTTTGGCTCCGCGACACTCTTCAGGATAATGAAATAAATATTCCTATTCACAGGTCATTCAAAGAAAGGAAACAACCATGCATGTACTAGGGATATGTAGCTTCCATGATCACTATTATTCAAGCCAAACCATCCTCATTCGAAGAAGCAGTGTAAGAATAAGTTTGGAAAAATTCCATGGTCGAAGAATATGAATATATTGTGAAAAATGATGTATGGGATGTCATGCCAAGAACATATGGGAAGTCTTTTGTGACTTAACAATGGCTATTCAAGATCAAAGATGGAATCAATAACAGCATTGAGAAATCCAAAGCAATGTTTGTAACTCGAGGCTTCTCTTAGAAAGAGGGACAATATTATGATGACATATTTTCTCTTGTGGACCCTTCATCAGATGGATGTAAAGACCTCTTTCCTTCATGGCATGTTACAGGAAGAAGTACACGTTGAAAAAACACAAGGATTTGAAGTGGAAGATCGTAGAACGCATGTTTGTAGGTTGAAGAAGGCATTGTATGGTTTGAAGCAAGCTCCATGAGCTTGGTATGCACACTTTGACAGTTATTTAATGAATTTGGGATTCACAAGAAACAATGTTGATCCCAACCTCTATTTTAAGGTTTTCCAAGGTATGCCATTGATTTTGGTTCTATATGTTAATGATCTATTCTTGATAGAAAGTGAACCTATAATGATTGAATGTAAGAGGGATTTATTCTCTGAATTTGAGATGAAATACCTTGGACTTATGCACTATTTTTTGTGCCTTGAGGTGTGGCAAAGACCCGAAGATATATTTCTCTCATAGGGAAAGTATGTTGTGAAGTTGTTGGAAATATTTGGTATGACTGAGGGAAAATCCATGGCTACTTCGATGGAGATGAATTTCAAGAATTTGTGTGGAAAAACAGCTAGACCTGATCTAGCAAGTCCATCAGAGTACAAACAAATAATTGAGGCTTTGATGTTCCTCATGAACACTCGTCCAGATATATGCTATGCAGTAAACACATTGAGTCAATTCATGATTGAGCCCCTTCATGCACATTGGATCACTTCCAAACATTTATTGA
Source organism: Pinus albicaulis (assembly GCA_034641835.2). NCBI lineage: Eukaryota > Viridiplantae > Streptophyta > Pinopsida > Pinales > Pinaceae > Pinus > Pinus albicaulis. Next base: position 118,667,344 of record CM076570.1, read on the forward strand.
GATATTTACATGGATTGATCACACTTGGTCTGAGATATTCTGTTGAAGATGTTCAACTTCATGGATACACTTGCGCTGACTAGGCATGAAATGTTACTGATGGAAAGAGCACTTCTGGATGTTTCTTTAGTATTGGATCTTCCATGATATCTTGGATGAGAAGGAAACAAAAGTCTATATAATTAAGCACTGCCGAAGTAGAATACATTGGCGCTAGCATGGCTTGTTGTGAAGCAATTTGGTCGAGGAAAATATTTTGAGAGTTATTTGAATAGGTTTTAGACACTAAAATGATATACTGCGACAACAAGAGCGAGATCCATTTGGCACAGAACCCCGTGTTTCATGACAAGTCCAAGTTGATCAGGTGCTCAATATTTAGCTCAAAAAATAAAAGTTTTCAGAATTGCTCGAAACCAGGATGACAACGTAGCGATCGTCACCAAGATTCCAACGCAACTTGGTTCATCAAAAGCTGAGTTTGTATGAGTAAGTGATGGCATGCTGTCCGTTTTCTCAAACAGCTAAAAAAATTGCAGAACTGTGACAGGTTGCTGACATGGCAACCTAGTCAGCAAAAAGGAATTTTCTGGGAATATTCTTCAAGTTTATTCCAATGAGGCTGTGACAAGTGGCACTTTCAAATTCACCAGTTTGGTCTATGTGGGGGTAAATTCCTAATGTTTATTTTATTTTATTTATGATTTAATATATATATATATATATTATTAATTATAATTAAATTTTAATTTAAAACGAAAATTTCTTGGGATTAGATATCAAATGCAAGATCGATGGAATATTCAAAGGCCAAGTCTGTTATTATATACACCAAAAGCTTTGTAATGGGAGCGGGGTCGTGTTTGAACCCCGGACCTCTGCCCCACAAGCTAGGCCCTTAACCAATGGGTCACGACACAGTCGTTGTTAAACCCTCCACAAAAAATTTCATTTATTTCTTATATGGTGGGACCAGTGGAGCGCGGAGGGGCCAGCCCCTCCACCATGTAACCATCTCATATGATCAACGCCGGAGCTAAACAGCTAAACGCGCTTTATGCGTTAAGCCGTAATTAATTAAAAATTAATCCATACTTATCTATAAACTAAGAGGAGTTTAATATGGCGGCTCTTTTGGCAGAGCACGCCAAATCTGGCGGGAACCCCCATTTTTGGCGGGGTTAGCTGGATTTCCTCCAAAATTAGTGGAGAAATTGCAAGAATTTTGTTTTTTCCATAATGGAGGCAATATTCGACCAATTTTGGAAAATGAATAGTCAATATTAGATGATTTTGGCATTACATAGACAATGGCACAGGTTTCAGAGGCTAAAAATGACTTCTACATGTGAATTTCTACAGGTAAGTTCAAGGGAGCCTAGGGCCACCAGGGAAGGAGGTCAAGTCTGGACCAGCCAGAGTCAGCTTTCAGTAATCGGACAATCATTTTTAGATGATTTGTATGTTATGAAGACAATAGAATAGGTTTTAGGAGAAATTGAAAAATGTACATAACACTTTTGCCAAATTTGAGCTAATACAAGAGGCCCAAGCTATGGAACTTGGACAAAGGAGATGTAGCCCAGGAGGGGTGAACTCCTTCATCAAAAAAATTTGTTGATGGATCTGTTTATGGTTTGCTATAAATTTTTATGCTACTATTTAGTTCTTACTTATTTTGTTTATTTTTCATTAATTTCAACATAAAACACAAGACAATTTCTTGTTTTGACACTCATCTACACCATGGAAACTAAAGCACCACAAGAAAAAAAGAAGCAAATAAATTATAATTTTGAAATTGTAATTAGCATAGCAAAACTAACATACAAATTCAGATCAAGTTGGCATCAGAGCCTAGTTGAAAGGCAAGGTTATTTGCTTGATAGTTGCTTGAAGTTTTGTGCAAGTTAATTGTTGTAATTTTGTGATGCTGACAAGGTTAAATTTGCAGAAAGGTGAAGGGAAGTTGTTGGTTGCAAGTCCTAAGATTAGGACCAGAAGAAGGAGATCTGAAAGAGCATCATCCTCACCCAAAATTCCACACATATCTTCACTTGAAGAACCTCAAGTTTTGTCTCAAGAAGCTGAGATTGAAGAGGTGCAATTTGTATAAGAAGTTGAGGTGATTGAAAAGGTACAAGCATCAGGAGTTGAGCTTGAATCCTTAGCCATTATGTCAGGTGTTGGAGAGACTCATGTACATTCAAAAGATGAGGATGTCAAGAGAGATTTCAAGGACATTCATAGAATGGTTAAAATCATGTTTGATGCATTCGTTGCAGAAAGAGTAGGAGGGGGTTTTAAGCCTCCATATGGAGAAGGATATTCAAATGGTAAGAAGGATGAAGAGAAGATTTCAAGGGGTAGTGAAGGAAAGCCACCTCTATCTCCACCATATTCATTATCCTCATCATCCCCATATGCATCATCTTCCACTTCCACCACCAAGACCACTCACACTCACTCAAAAGCCACAAAAGGAAAGACTACATTACTTAAATTAGACATTAATTTTGAACTACCCATGTACAATGGCAAGGTAAATGTAGAGAGGCTTGACAATTGGATACATAAATTGGAGGTGTATTGCAGAATTCAAAACCTTCATGAGGACTACATAAAGATCTAGTTGGCTTCATTAAGGCTAGAAGGAGCAGCACTAGTCTAGTGGGAAGAAAAGACTCAAGAGGAAATGCGAATTCATGGTAAGATATCCATTTCTTGGGTTGATTTTATTTCTGCCATTAAAAGACAATTTTATCCTTTAGCTTACATGAAAAAATCCATTATGAGTTGGAAAAATTTTAAGCAGCTCAAGGGTCAAATAGTTCAAGAGTATACTTGGGAGTTTAGAAAGAGAGCTTTGTTGTTAGGAGTAAAATTAAATTCCCAAGATACACTCTTGAAATACATTGAGGGTTTACATTCCTATTTGAAGCATAGTATTATTATGTTTAACCCAATAAATTTAGACAAATTTTGTGTACAATCCACATACTTAGAGGCATAGAGGAGAAAGAGGAGAGTGAGGGTAAAGGGAAAGAAATTTTTTTTGGAAGAGGAAAAAGAAATAGTTTTGTAAAAAAAGAGAAGGAAAAACTCACATGCAAAAATTGTTCAAAGACTAGCCATGATGAAGACCATTGTTGGCAACTTCATCCAGAATTGAAATCAAATAGACTGAAAGCAAAAGAGAAGGGTAAAACTATTGCTATAGCTGAACAAGACTTAGGGTCATATTCAGGAGATGAGACAAAAATTACAGCCATGGGTTTGAAAGGTAAACATGTTGCAAGCACTAGTACTTCAAATTGTTCAAATGATACTCATGATGAAGATACAATAATAGAACTTTTCCATATTAGAGTTGTCTCTAAACATACCAAGATTGACACACTTTTTGGTAGCGGGTCACAAGCTAACTTGATTTCTGAAGATTTGGTTAAGAAAATAGGCCTTGAAACAATTAGACATCCAAGACCATATCCTTTAGGTTGGATATGCAAGAATGCAAACTTGCAGGTTACAAGTAAGTGCTTACTAAGATTCTCCATTAACTCAAACTTTCTTGATGAAGTTGAGTTTGATGTGGTGCCGCTTGAGATATCAGGTATTGTATTGGGAAGTCCTTATCTGTATGATAGGAAATTTGTATTTCATCACCATAAGAACAAGTACCACTTGTTTAAGGATGGTATTGAGTACATAATTAAAGCACATAAGAAGAAGACATGTTTGTCTCTTATGCATGCAAGTGAAATGAAGAGGATAGTGAATTCAAGTCAGAACTTGACATTGTTGATGATAAAACAAAGAGATGTATTGAGTCACACTTTTCATAAGGATGCTTATGATTGTAATGAGTTGTTTCAGGATGTTTACAAGTTGCCTTTGAAAGAAGGTGAAAAACATTTGCAGCAGTCAACAGTAGTGTTGGAAACAAGACGTCGGTGCAAGAGGGTGCAAAGGTCAAAGAGAAAGTGACAAAGCAGATTGGAAATGAAGGCATGGGTTCCAAAAACGTTGATTTATGGTTTCCAAAAGGTACATGTAAATGGCAAAGAAACTTGGTCAAGAGTCGACGCAAGTACAAAGCGAGATCAACTAAAAATCGCCATGGTGACAGTGTGCAAGGTGAGAAAGTTTCTAAATTTTCTTTGGTTATTGACCAAGGTAGGAACAAGATGGTTTTTGCAAAAATAGATTGTTGCTCTACAAATTCAGAAATAGTGCAGCATGATGGTGTCAATGACAGCAAGAGAAGGTCGCAAGAATCGAGGAAAAAGTTGACTTTTTATGAAAATCTTCAAATGATGAAATTTGGAAAATTTCAATGGATAGAGACCGGAAGGGTGCTGGAATAGTCCCTTCATCCACATAATCAGTAATCAAGAGAGATTTTGGGTTCCAAAAGGCTTTTAGTGGGGAGGAATGATCAGGTGCTCAATTTTTATCTAAAAAAATCAATGTTTTCAGAATTGCTCGAAACTAGGACGAAAACGTAGAGCTCGTCACCAAGATTCCAATGCAACTCATTTCATCAAAATCCGAGTTCGTATGAGTAAGTTATGGCATGCTGTCCGTTTTCTCAAATAGCTAAAAAAATTGCAGAACTGTGACAAGTTGCTTACATGGCAGCCCAGTGGGCAAAAAATAATCTTCTAGGAATAATCTTCAGGTTTCTGCCAATGAGGCTGTGACAAGTGGCACTTTCAAATTTTCCAGTTTCGTCTATGTGGGGGTAAATTCCCAATGTTATCTAAGGTGAAATTTTGGATTTACTTTATTTTATTTATGATTTACTATATATATATATATATATATATATATATATATATATATATATATATTATTAATTATAATTAAATTTTAATTTAAAACCAAAGTTTCGTGGGATTAGATATCAAATGAAAGGTCGACGGAATATTCAAAGGTCAAGTTCGTTATTATATATGCCAAAAACTTTGTAATGGGAGCGGGGTCGGGTTTTAACCCCGGACCTCCGCCCCACAAGCCAACCCCTTAACCAATGGGTCACGACATAGTCGTTGCTAAACCCTCAATAAAAAATTGCATTTATTTCTTATATAGTGGGACCGACGGAGCGCGGAGGGACCAACCTCTCCACCATGTAACCATCTCATATGATCAGCGCCGGAGCCAAACGGCTAAACACACTTTATGCACTAAGTCCCACTTAATTAAAAATTAATCCATACTTATCTGTAAAATAAGTGAAGTTTATATGGTGGCTCTTTTGGCAGAGCGTGCCAAATCTGGTGGGAACCCCTAGTTTTGGCGAGGTTAGCTGGACTTCCTCCAAAATTAGTGGAGAAATTGTAGGAATTTTATTTTTGCCATAATGGAGGCAATATTCAACCAATTTCGGAAAATAAATAGTCAATCTTAGATGATTTTGGAATCATAGAGACAATGGCACAAGTTTCAGAGGCTGAAAATGACTTCTACATGTGATTTTTCTACAGGGAAGTTCAAGGGAGCCCAGGGCCACCAAGGAAGGAGGTCAAGACTAGACCAGCTAGAGTTAGTTTTCAATAATTGGACAGTCATTTTTAGATGATTTGTACATTTTGAAGACAATAGAATAGGTTTAAGGAGCAATTAAAAAATGTACACAACACTTTTTCCAAATTTGAGCTATTAGAAGAGGCCCAAGATATGGAAGTTGGACCAAGGAGATGTAGCCTAGGAGGAGTGAACTCCTTCATAAAAACCTTGTATTGATGGCTCTGTTTATGGTTTGTTGTACATGTTTATGTTGTTGTTCAGTTCTTACTTATGTTGTTTATTTGTCATTAATTTCAACATAAAACACAAGAAAATTCCATGTTTTGGCAGTCACCTGCACCAAGGAAACTAAAGCACCACAAGCAAACAAGAAGTAAATAAATTATAATTATGAACTTGTAATTAACACAAAAAAACTAAAATAGAAATTCATATCACAAGCACATCGATATTTGATATCATTTTATTATAGACATGGTGTAGAGAGGAGCTATTAGAGTCCAGCACATATTGGTTGATGAGCATATAACAAATATTCTCACCAAGGCATTACTGAAAGGAAATTTCTTGGTCTTCAGATAACAACAAGGACTAATGGATGTAGCCCCTTCGGATAAGGGGTGGCACTAATAAATCTCTTCCTACCCTACTTGATCTCTCGGGGTGAGGAATTGAGATTAAGGGCTCCTAGGGTTCAGGGATCTCTAAACAATATGGTACTCCCCTATATGTTACCCAAAGGGTTGAAGATTTTGCTCCCCTATCTTCATAGGGTCAGAGAATGTTGCTCCCCTGATTGGAATTTGTAGAGTATACCCCAATTGGAATCATACACTTAAGCAAGGCTTGATAAAAATATCGCTCCTCGTTTTGCCAACAAGTTGAGACTGTACTTGGGGTGTACAACCCAAGTCGATTATTATGTAGGGGTTCTACCACATGACTATTGAGAGCCATTGATGGAAAGATCAGTAGGAAATATGATTGGGTTGATATTTTATCCCCTTTTGAGAATCCAGGGTCGAATATGTGCTCCCCTATATGATGTGTTATCATATTTCTTGGTATGGGTGGAAGCTATTGCTCCCTGATTCTTCTTCTTCTAGATCCGAGAAACTTTCAACATATAGAGTTGTGCAGTGAAAGTCTTAACATGATGACACCATGATGTGAAGATCTACAAACAAAGTTTAACAAGTGGAATTCTTCGTAGTTGAGAGGGAGTGTTAATTTTTTCAACTAGCGTCAAATTCCACTTTGGACAGCTGAGATGGTTGAGATCATAATTGCATTATATTCCTCTTTTCGAGAGGACCAAAATAGGCCTATAGATTGCCCCAATCGGTTAAGAAGAAGTTAAATTTTGAATTATTTTATTTATTAAAATGAAATGGAATGGGTCGGCCTAAGCACATGTGAGTTTATTTAAGTCAGCCTCAACCCCAAGCGAACCCTCACCAAAGCTATATAGAAGCGACCTCAAGCTCATTGTCACAAGTTTTCTCAACTGATTTTCTTCTTGCATTCTTTGCCTTGGTTCATCTATTTTGTTTTGGCTCACACAGGTTCGACAAAAGAAGTTTGCGTAGTGGTTCAGAATTACATTTGAGAGGCTCGCTCTAATCTATGTGAAAATTCCTACATCTGAAAATCTTAGGAATCCTACTGCAACTATTTGAGTTTACTTCTCCTATTATGTAAATTACATTTACAAAATTAATTCAGAATACATCATGAATTATTGAAGTAAACTACTGAAGCATCCTACACTTAATTAAATATGATTATGAAACAAGGAAAATGAGCAAGAAATCAATCACACGTAGGACACCTATATTTTGGAATAAGTCCCCGGAAAAACTCAATGTGGGAAAACCGGTGCAGCAGATCTAAGGGTTTGTATTATTAAGCAACAGTTTCTGAATACAATCTCTGGATGCCTTGTTGTGTATCTAGTACAGAGAAAACATGGCAGACAAAAACATAGTGAGTTTTACCTCACACTACAAGTCCCTGTTGATCCAGATCTAAACTGGCGAAATCCTAGCTCCCTCTGCACAATAGATGCATAGGCCTGCATGGGGATAGATGTGGACTACGTCACATCATTTCTAAATCGATATGCTTCTTGGAAAATCAATTTCAGCCCTCCCACCTCACAAACCTCAATCTCCAACAAAACTCAAACTATCTCTCAGAAAAACTGTGCAGTCCCTACGTGGACCTGCGTCACACCTCTTAGTGGCTGTGATGATTCCTCAGCTAGTTCTTATGCCTCTATGCTACGTACTCTTGGTCCCGGATAAGATCCTCTAACCAATAACTGCCTTTGCCCCTCATTTCACTGAATCACCTAGATTTGATCTTCATCCGAGCACTACTCCATTAGAAGAATTCGTTCTCAAGGTTCACTCGTTGTGTCTTTCCAAATGACCCTCAAACCTTCCTTTATAGTCTTCTCGTTGATAAATCAATGGTCGAGATTCGATCTCTAATCAAGGACTAAGATTATAACATGACTTGATCTTCGCTTTCTAGATCATTCTCACTCTGTTTTATTAATACCTTTTAATTATTTAATTTCCCAAATTTAGACTTAGGCCCCCCATTAAAATAATTATTTTTTACAATAAAACATGATCCGAGTGGAATTTTCACAAACTATTTCTGGGTTCTATTGAATACTAGTGCCTAAGTCTCTCCAAAAAATTTGGGGCTTAGAGAACTTAGGATTCTACCAAAAATAAACACTCCCTCTTAGTGAGGAAAGTTCTCTAACAACATGCCTGGTGCATACTGCTCTGACCCTGAAGCATCCTCTACGCTGCTAATGTATGACAAGCTGTCCACTAACCTCTACATTGTTGATCCAAATGTACTGCTGCCCATGACACTGCCACTTCCATTGCTGCATTTGTACTACAACTCCCTCTCAAGTGATGCATCAGTTATGCTAATAACACTATCATTGCTAACACTACAACTCAGCTTCTGAGAGAAGCAACTGAAATCACCAAAAAACTAAACAAGTGTTCAATGAATGCACCTTAGTGTTGAAGACGCTTGTTGCTTATAACTACCGTGTTGTCCCTCTGATGCACTGCGCTGCTATTTTTCTGCATTGCGCAACACTACTCTGCATTGCGTTGCATCGTTGTGCACTATGTTGCTACTGCTACGCTGCTACTGCTTTGCTCTGCGCTACTACAAAAGTAGGCGTTGCGACCTACTGCAACTATTGTCTCTGTCATTCCTTGTCTCCCATTGAAAACTCCTCCATCCTGCTACTGCTGATCAAGGGCACCCGTAGCATGGTTGTGATCCAAGAGGTGGGCTCCTCAAGGATCCTACCCAACTGAAGTTCAAAGTGAACTACAGTACAATATCACCCCAATTGTCACTTGGAGAAGCATGGGAATTCATGGAGAACTCATCCTATTCGATCCTTGCAGCTGCAACTTTTGGATCATGCTTCTCATCATTTTCCTTTTTCTTCAAAGGACATTGTGATGCAAAGTGGCCCATCTCACCAAATCTGAATCATTTCACCTTCGAGGCATATTTCTTCTATCTTTTTCTCCCTTATTTCCCTTTCGATGCAAGGGCTACATTCTACTCCTGCTTTAGACTCTTAGATCCACTCCTGTTGTTACCATCAAACTTGAACTTGACCAGATATATCCTCATCTCTTCCTCGGGAAGCGTTGACCACATTTGCTCCCAACTAGGAAGCATAGCCCTGCCCAAAATGCTTTGGAAAAAAGCTCTCCCTCCTCCATGACTGCGTTAAGGGATAGCCTCACCATATTTTTTGAAGATGGGGTGGATCTCACGGCTGCCAACTAGTATCGAATCTCCTGAAGTCTCGTAAGGATTGGAGAAATGCGCTGCCCCTTCTGCATCTGGATCATCTGGAGCTTTTGTTCCAAGTACATCTTCCATTGCTCAAAATTTCCTTCGTACAACAAGGACAAGGCCCCCCAAATCTGCTTGGCGGTGTTCTTTCTAGCTACATGAGAGACTATGTGATCCTTGAAACCATAAAGTATTAGTCTCTTGGCCTTTGCCATATCAGTCTTGTACTTCTTAAGTTTATCTAGATATGTAGGTATAGCAACCACATTCACCATGAACGTCTTGAGATCATATTCATCCAAAAGGAATTGGATCATTTCCTTCTAGATTATGTAGTTGGAGGAACCCTCCAGCCAGCCTTGATCTTTAATACCATGAGATGCCATCTTGGCCGAAAACTGTCAAAATTCTTCCTCTTCTTCCCCTACTATGCAAAAATAGGCAGGCTTATGTACTACTCCTATAGCTCATAGATCTGTTGCTCAGATCTTAGAAAAATACTGAATCCCTCAGCTAGGAACTCACTGAGAAAGAATTCCCTGCTATGTTCTCTTTTCTTTCTTATAACGCTTCTCTGCCCAAAAATTGCCTGTAGAAAAACTGCATCCCTCTAGATTTGCATGAAGGATTTGTGCTGCTCCCTCTACCTTTGAAAAATATTGAAGCGGAATTCTTACCTGTCTGTCGACTCACTCAGAGAGAGACATTCCTCAAAATATTAGCCCTCCTGGCTAGAAATATGCAATCCCTCCAGGGATTCGATCTACTATTGCTACAGTAGTTTGACTTTCACTTTAGTGTTAGATCCGCTCTTCCTATTTCACATCAAATTCTTTGATACCATGTGAAAATTTCGAGATCGGAGAATCTTAGGAATCCTACTGCAATTATCTGAGTTTACTTCTCCTGTTATGTAGATTACATTTACAGAATTAATTCAGAATGCATAATGAATTATTGAAGTAATATACTAAAGCAACCTACACTTCATTAAATATGATTCTGAAACAAGTAAAATGAGCAAGAAATCAAGCATACATAGGACACCTTTATTTTGGACTAAGTCCCTCGAAAAACCCAATGCGGGAAAATCGGTGCAACATATCTGAGGGTTTGTATTATTAAGCAACAATTTTTGAATACATTCTCTCGATGCCTTTTTGGCTATCTAGTATATAGAAATCATGATAGAAAAAAATATAGTGAGTTTTACCTCACACTGCAAGTCCCGGTTGATCCGAACCTAAACTGGTGAAACCCTAGATCCCTTTGTGTAGTAGATGCGTAGGCCTGAGTGGGGATGGATGTGGACTGCATCACCTCCTCTATGAATTGATTTTCTTCTTGGAAAATCAAGTTTCAACCCTCTCAGCTCAAAAACCCTGATCTCCATCAAAATTCAAACTGTCTCTCGAAAACACTGCGCAATCCCTGCGTGGGCCTGTGTCACCCCTTCTAGGGTCTGCGTCACGCCTCCTGGTGGTTGCATTGCTTCCTCTGTTGGTTCTATTGCCTCTCTGCTATGTACTCTTGGTCCCGATGGGAGATTCTCCGACCAATAACTGCCTCTGCCCCTCACTGCACTGAATCACTTAGATCTGATCTTCATCTGAGCATTGCTCCGTCAGAAGAATTCGATCTCAAGATTCAGTCATTGTGTCTTTCCAAATGACCCTCAAATATTCCTTTATAGTATTCACGTTGTGAAATCAATGGATAAGATTATAACATGAATTGATCTTCTCTTTCTAGATCATTCTCACTCTGTTTTATCAATACCTTTTAATGATTTAATTTCCCTAAGTTAGGCTTAGGGCCCCCATTAAAATAATTAATTTTTACAGTAAAACATGATCCGAGTGGAATTTTCACAAACGGTTCCTGGGTTATTTGGAATATTAGTGCCTAAGCCTCTCCCCAAAATTTGGTGCTTAGAGCACTTCCTATGCTATCGAAAATAAAAAAAATTAGGGCTTCTGGGTCAAAGCCATAAGCTTGAAACTGATTTTTTCGAGCTATAGCCATGGGCACAATGTGTTATGCCTGCAGCCAGGGTGTCATAGTCGTAGGCACAACGTGGCAAGGTAGAGGCTAGGGCTTTAGGGCTTGATCGGGCTGATCTAGGCCATAGTCGCAAGCACATAGTGTCCTGCCTACGGCCAGGGAACTATAGCCGCTAACACAATGTCTTAAGGGTGCGACTAAGGGTTTTCTGAGCTAATCTGGGATAGATAGACCCCGGTTGCTTGCGAAATGTTTCATCGGCACAGTCACAGATGATTGTAGTCAATTTTTTATAGCATCCTGGATTCAGATCTAGGATTCGACAGTTGATTTCAGTTGGCTTCGGTGATTTATTAGATCCGTTTTTCTTACTGTTGTAGATTTGTTATATATACTTTTGTTGCATATGTATTGGGCTCATTTTACTCTCTGCTGAAAACTTTTTTATGATGATCCATTAAAGAAGAAGATTTGAAAGGGTTTCCCCCTTGTGGGGTTTTTCCCTTGTCTTAGATCAATTTGTTGTCTCTTATGGTTGTGTTGTTGTCTTCTTTATAACTGCATATATTGTTCTATCTTCAGTTATAGTTTATGAAGAATTAATTTGGGATAATGTAATTGATACAACATAGAACAATCTGGAAATTTAATAGATACATGATAAGCATTGGCTTGTAGGAAACCTGCTTTGGGAGGTTGGTAGGGGTGACAAGATAAAGGTTGGAATAGATGCCATTAAAGGTATGGAAGGTCCTAACTTACTCTATGTTCCCATTATCAATTTCTTAAATAGTTTTGGCATCCATACACTCTCACACCTTTCAGGCCATAGACCACACACATATCCTATCCTATGTTGGTCGAGCTCTAGTAACCTTGGACTCCTAGAGGCTTTTGTGACTCAGTGGGATCAATAATTCCTTGGTATCCGCTATGTGGGTATATTTTTTACTACAAGTGGGGGAGGGGGGGAATATCATGGGGAGGGCATGAGTTTGTCGGAAAAATCTCCGTCAAAGAAATATACACATACATAACTCAGGTGCGTCGTCTTCCGAACTCTGCCTCTTGGATGTCTCAATCATGGAGATGGGAGATCCATTTAAAATTAAAATGTTTCATGTAGTTGGTCTACTATAATTGCATTCTCATGTGGGAGGAATAACCTTAATAGAAGGGGCTTCCAGGGTCCTATTATTTGTTATCTATGTGGAGGGGCGATGGAATAGGTGAGGCATCTATTCCTCACATGCCCATTTTCAACAACTACCTAGAATGGGGTATTAACATTAAACTGAATATTCAAGTAGATTTCTATTTCTCATCTATCGACAATTTTCTTCTTCAGTTGATTGTGGATCAAAACATCACATAGGGACCTCCCTTTCTACATTATTTGTGGTATTTGGCGAGATATTTGAAAATATTGCTCTTGATGTGAGATCTAGCAGCTTGAAGATTCTGGCATATTTCCAAGAGATAGTGCCTTGGTGCCCTAAGCCACAACAAAGAATATGGTGCTACAGGGATATTGTGTCGTCTAATCCAATTGGTTATTTCAATGGAGCCTCAACGAATGGGGCATTTGGGTGTGGGGCATATATTTTGTTGAAGCTTGGTTTTTCCTTTTAGTTCAGTTGGAGCGAGGGAGTAGGCACTAATAGTGGGGCATAGTTGATTTCTCTTAGGGGTGTTCTATGGTGTGTTAGTTGGTTGGTGATAGATGATATAAAGGTTGTCAACGATTTCAAATATACCATAGATTGGGAGCATGGGCTCACATCATTTAGGCCACCCTCACTTTTTCACTAGATGCACCACATTTGTTCTATGTTGGAGTATTTCAAGCACATATCTTTCTCCCACGTATTCCTGGAGAAAAAATTGACGGCGACCTCTTATCCAAACATGGCATATCTACTTAGTTGGGTATAATTAGCTACAAGTCCTTCATTGGAGGAATTCTTCAGTGCTCTGGGGCTTTCAAATTCTAGAGAAACATAGTGTTGGAGTCTCTCTTCCAGGATCTTTCGCTAGTCTCCATCCTATGGTATTTTTTTGGAAGTAGGTTTTGTTTATGATCATTCGTTGGTTTTTTGTCATAGCCAATTGATGCAATATGTGTTATTTTTAGCAGGAAATTAGCTTTTTTTCTATGAATTATGAAAGGTTGTAACTAGGTATATGTATGCATTGATACATCATTACAATTATATATGGTGATGTTTTATGTCTGTAGGTTCAACTATTTTATCTTTCTACTCTGCAATATTTTTTATGCTTATAGACCTTTGGGACAATAGAAATATGCAATTGTAACTCTCTTTTAATAATAAAATATAGTGTTTTTTTTCTCTTGACCACACACACACACACACACAATCAATGCTATCCATATCACATTCAACATAAATTATAAAACATGTCAAAGAAAAATGTTGCATATATAAGTAATTATAAGTTTTATATAATTTTAATAAAATTAAAAATAAGAATATTCCTATATATAGAAATATGAAAATTATATAAATATAAATAATATTATCAAGGGTCCGTATAGATTCTTTTTAATTCCTGATCTTAATTATTTTTAATTCCCAATCTACTAAGTGTGAAGATTAATCAAATCTCTTAAGATATAAACATTTTCTCAAATTTTGTAAAAAAAAATTGTATCTAAAAATATTTAAACTCTCTCAACTTTTAATAAATCCAAAATTAAAGTAAATCTATACTATTATTTAACAAAATAAATTAAAATATATCATCATACCCTTGGTTATCAAATGAGATCTAATGACACACCTTACCCACCATTTTCATTCTCTAGTGTGGTGTGGTGGGTTGCTTGGAAAGGAATAATGATGTTTCTCCTTACAAATTTTAAGTCAAATGTCAATGACGGCCTCCAACATTGCCATGAGGTGATGTGTTTGCTCATGCAAATAGTCACATTGATCTTAATGGTTATACAATTGGAGAATGTAAAAATTAATTGTTGCTTACAAATTTTGATCACGACTCAAGAGTTTTGAATCAAACTTAACAAACGTGCTTTCCAGTTTTTGTAAGAATTAAATATCATTTAATTTATTTTTATTTATGACATGAAGCCTTCAATATATCCAAGTGCTCTCTCTTTAAATGGCGTGATGACATCATAATCATAGAAATAAAGAAATAAAGAAATAATTTTAACATCCATGTGGCTAAAGATAACCTATGGGACAAATTTCTTCTCCATCTGAATCTTGTATTCATCCCTTTTCCTGTGAAGACTCATAATATTTGCCATCGCTAAAAAAATTATCCCAAGAGCTATTTGCCATAATATTTGCATAACTTTCCCTGTAGTATTTGAAGGCCTCACATTCTAAAATGAAATTCTTTTATGTTTCCACTTTTTCAAAAGAGAAAAAAAAAGTACTCTTTCTTCCCACACTTGTTTTGGCCTTTTCTAACGCCCTATTTCACAATGGAGCTTATGAGAATTAGTCCTTAATTGAGCAATAATAATTTTGTCTCTACGATAAATGTTGGTCCCTATGTACACTTTTTGTTGATGATTACGAGTGGGATTAAACTCTTCAATATAACATTTTTTCTTTCTCCCTAGATCATTATCCTAAGTATGCTTGTGGAACTTATCCATAACAGAAGATTTTATCTCTTTACTATTTGTGGGACACATGTTCAAGCAAATACCCTATTTACTAAACCATTTGTTATTTTTCCACATCCAAGTCTTCTTTCTTTTGCACAATATGTCATTAAAGACAACCATAGGCCATCTACCCTGTTCCATTTGATTAATTTGTTTTAAATACCTTATGAATCTCACCATAACAATTGCTTCAATAGGAGCAAACCTTGTTTCACTTAACACGATAACATAAGGAAATGAAATTTTAATTTTGAATTTGTTTTTAATGATGCACTTATGAATTTTCTCAATTTGTTTCCACTACATGTCGGATGTAGTGCTGGCACACAGTTCACAACCATAGAGAATCACCAAAATCACTAAAATCCCAAAAATAGTTTGAGTGGTTTTCTAGTCCCATAAATTTTCCTTTCTACACCCATTTTGAAAATCATAAAATGCTTACCAACCTCCCAAGTTATTTTTCTTTCCAACTTCTTCTAAATGTTTCCTTTAAACTATAACTTATGTTGGTCATGTTTTCTTTTTTTAGAGAAAACCACTACTTTCATTTTGCTAATATTGAATTGCATCCCACCCTTCTACAAAAATACTCCAAGGGAAAGTAAGTGTTATTGCAAACCAAGAGCAGAATTAGCAATCATAATAAGGTCATATACATATAAAATAAGCCTTATAAAAAACTCTCCCAAATGGATATCTTCACCCCCCTGTGAATTTAGCCACTCTTCAAACTTGTCGATATTGTTAGTGTCCAAATGTTCAGTGATCAAACATAATCTTTCAGTTTTTTTCCCAGAAGTCATAGGTCAAAATTTCATGTTTCAAGTCAGTTTTCAAATAAAATTTTGTTCACTGAATATGTCTAGGTCTGAAATGCTACTCCCTTCAATCCATTCATGGTCATCATTATTTCAGAGCTCATGTCATCCAACAATCATCTAGGGTCTGAGGTCATTCACCACACCTTCATTTCGGTCGGAGTTTAGGTCTCATTTGTTTCACCACCATAAGAGTCAATTAGGTCATAAAAGAAAGTGAAAAAAATATCATTTTCACCATACATGTAATTTGCATAGTGAGTTAGAAAATATATGGAAATAAGTAAATAACTCCTCTCTTCTCACCATCATACCCCACAGCTGCCATGGGTTGAATAAAATAAGCAAATTTGTGCCAACACTAACTGTGCTACGCTTCTGGGTGTGCTGCGCAAGTGCTGTGCTTTTGGTGTTTGAGCTCAAAATAAGTTCTCCAAGGTTAAAAACCAATGCACAAAGGTTCATACACTTCCTAAATAGTAAGTGGACACCCTCCATACCTCTCTCAAGTCAAACTTCATCAACAAATGAGTGGTTACCTTTATTAGGTTACCTCCACTACGTTTTTGGTTTTTTTCATATTTTGTTTGTTTCAGCTGATAAAACCCTAATATAACCATCTACAACCTTCATATAACCTTCATACACCATATCCTAACATCTCGTATTGCTCACAACCCTCTTTTACATCAATTTCAATAAAACCCTAATTTCCACTACATTTTGGTAGAAAAACTAGTGAAACCATCTGTTTGTACATTTTGGGTACCTTTCACATGCCCATTCCCAAAAATTCTACTTGAATTCTGTAGCCAACTCATCACCCTACCTCCCAAAATTTTTGTGGATTTTTCCCTAACTTCCTTCCACTTACTTTCTGTCCCTAAAACCACTCTACCACTATCCCTTGTTTTCCTAATTTTCCACCTTCCCTATCCACTACATCAAGCTGGGGCTTTCCTTGTTGAAAAAAATCATGGAGGGTGAGAATAAGGTTCATAAGAGAGGTAACCATTCCAGGTTTGAGCCAACTGAGACTCATGTCATAATTTTTAGAGCTTCGTGATCAAGTCAGGGTTTACATTGCACACAGGGGAAATTTGGTTTCAAAATCCATTTATGAAGTAATGGAGATGAATTTTACAAAAGTGAAATATTTTTTTGTCAATAATATGACAAAGAAAAAAAACCTCCTTCAATTTATGCACAGGTGTTATGGTTTGAGATAAATTCTCAAAATACAGTCGCTCCAAGTCATTTTCTACACTTTTGGACAGGTTGTTTTCAAATCAATTTTCAGGGGTTTGGTGCAGGGGTTTGCAGTGCTTGATGACTCCATTCTGTAGCAAACATCCTAATATTTTCAATCATACCACTGGTAGCCCCAAACTCTTCAGTGAAGGCCTCCAAACTCCTCAAAATAGGTGATATGCTTCTGCTTAGAGTGCTCTACGCTTTTGAAAATTTTGAGTGATCAAATTCAAACTTAGATTATGAGATAATGGGAAATTATTTTGGAAAACCAGAGGAGGATATTGTTCATAACATGCCAAAGAAAAAAAACTAGAGAGATATTGATCCATATTTAAGCCCTATTTTTGCATATTTTTTGCAATTCCTTTGTTACGTTTCTGAGCCAGTTGTTATGCTTCTGGGAAGTGTTGTTACGCTTGTGGGAAGTGTTGTTACGCTTGTGGGAAGTGTTGTTATGCTTCTAGGAAGTGTCATTACACTTCTGTAACTTGGTTTTTCACTTCCAAAAAGGGTCTAGAATTAGGTTTTTGGTTTCAAAAATCTTCAAACAAGCTCAAGGACCCCTTACAATTAGTAAGTCATTACTCTCATACCCTCCCTTGGTCAAGTTATTGATTTTTCAATTCATTTTCATGCTTACTCTATATTTCTCCATATCATTAATTATACATGACATAGAAAGACTTCATTTGATAACCCTAACCTACTCCAGCTAAATAAACCCTAAACTTAGTACCTAGACACTACCCTACACCTCTCATATACCTCACACTCTCATCAAACTCCTTCACTAGCTATTTTCACAATGTTGAAATTGGAAATTTATTGTGTTTTCATCATTTCACCACCTTCCTCACATCCATTTCCCTTAATTTCACCAAAAATATGGAGCTAACATGCCACCTTATCTACTAAATTTTTTGTAGAATTTTCCCTAGCTCCATAACCCTCTATCTCACCCTCTAAACCTACCCCATTCCTACACTATTATTCCCAAATTTCACTATACATACCCATCCCTTCAAAAACACTAGGTTTTAATCCTTTAAGTGGTAAACAAGATGGAAAGTGAGAAGAAGAGCTTCAAGGGAGGGCGCCACCTCAGGTTAGAACCCTTCACAATGCATGAAATCAATGCTTCACCCTTGGCCAGAAGATGTTTTGAGAGGACTAGATGTTTGAGGTTCTGTGAGAAGTTCAAATGAAGCTTAAAGAGAAGGATAACTTGGAATTGTTGGCTGAAGCTTCTTTGTCTATTTATCCCATCACTAATAGGTGCTACAGAACCAATTTTGAGAAGTTTTGAACAATTTTGGTATTTTTTGTGATTTTTGTACAATTCTGGAAATTCCTCATTGCAAAAGGGTAATAAAATTTTGTTACGCTTATTTAGGGGGCTTCAAAATAATGACTTATTTACATGGATGGATGTATTTTTATGATTAAATCACATATCAGGAACCCCCTTGGCATGCCAAGCTGTAATTTTGGAGAAAAAGCTCAAAAACGACTCATTTTTCATGTTTCTGCCACCTTTTTGGAGCCTATGTTACACTTTTGGAGTAACATTGGGAGAATGGATTTTTGAAGGCCTTCTCACGGGCCATTTTTCAAAATTTAAGATTTTATGGAAACTAGACACACAGGGCTAGTTGACCATTCTTTCAAAAGTGGATTTGGACTCCTAAAAGTGCCTCCAAAATTCTGTTACGTTTCTGCAAATTTTTTTTACCCTTATGTCAGAAATGTTACAAATCGGCATTGGATTCCTCAGGACACTTGTCAAGCTTAGAAATGGTAAAAAATTTGAGATTTTTCTATCCTATGAGTTGCCATTATAGTTATTGAGTTAAATTTTTCCTCCTATCACGAGGGAATATGTAATTAATGTAAGGAACAAACACTCCTAGTTCATATCTAAATTCAGGGAATGGTTTCTAACCTCCCTAGAATCTAGGAAATGACTCATTTTGTGTGGTTATGATCCATTTTGGATGGGATTTTGACCTGATGAAGTGTCACATTCCATATTTTCTATAATTAGACTCTCTTTTTTCTTTTTTTGGGTTGGATAGTCTCATATTGTAGTGGATTTCTTGTAGTCAGCAATTTGGAATGAAATCAGAGACACATTTGCAGGAATTGTGTTGAGATACTTGTGGTATGCATTGGAGAATATGTTCTTCTTATGTATGTTTATCATTTCATGATTAATACCATGTATTATTCTTTCATATATGTTTATCTTGTAAGTTTATGAGCAGAAATCATGTTTATTCTTGCTCTGTTTTAGACAAGGTTTACATTGCTATGTCTGTTTGCTTCTAAACTAAATGAATTCACCTCAGTGCTCATTAAAAATCTCTTCTACTTCATCCTATACTCAATGAACTATAAAAATTATTTCAAAATACCTATCTTGCCTCACATATTCTTTGAAAATTCATCGTGGAGTTCAAACCTAAAAATATTATACAAAGTCTACTGACTGACTTTTCTATCAAGCACTAAAAACATCAAACAGATCCTATTTACTGAGCTTACATACCTAGCCTAATATCATTAGATACTCAGTAATTCCTTTGAATGAAAAATTGACAACGAGAGAGCCCTCTCTGGTCCTGGTAGGGCTAGCTACCTGACTTAAAGCTTGGTCTGTGGTTACCTTTATTCAATCCCATTTTCAGCCTTGGGAAGTTGGGGAGAGTGATAACAGATATATAAACAAAAAAGGGTAGGAGAAGATGGGAAAGCTTGCTTGACCCCAAAATCACTTCTAAAACTTTCAGAAATGCTTGTTGGAATTCTAATTTTGACTTTCACCTCTTCATACAACCTATGCACAACTACTCTCAATTTCCTAGGAACCCCAAGCTCCTCCATTCTGTGCCAAAGCTTATCCCTAGGAACCGTGTCAAATAATTTTATGAAATCAACAAAGAAACAAAAGGCTTCTTCCTTTTTCTCCAAGTTTTTTTCAATGATGTGCCTTAAATTTATACCATGATCAACTATGGAATGTTTAAGTCTAAAACCCGCTTGCCCTTTAGCACGTTTATCTCTTTCTTTCGCCCACTTGCTGATTTTATTTTTTATCATGCTTCAAAATAACTTTGAAAAAAAGGGGTTTATCATTATGGTCCTATACTTGGAGGGATTATTGACTTCATCAATTTTGTCCAATCTATGGGGAAACCCTGTTGTATGATGATGTTGAAATTTTTTGTAATGTGAGGTGCAAGAAATTTTAAACCCCACTTCATATAATTTACTTGGAGTTAAGCTAAATATTTTGCTTTTACAACACCCAAATTCTTGATACCCATCTCTACCTCTTACACCGTGCAGATTTCAATATCAGTGTTGACTAAGGGAGGAGGGTGAACCTCGAGATCATTATCATAAATTTGTCTTGCATAGTCGGATCATTTAGAAGTTGTAACACTATTTTCAGTTTGCATCTTTCTTGGTTGGAGCTCCTTCCAAAATAATTTGGGGTTATTTTTCCCAAGGAAGATTAATTCTTCCCTCCTTAAAACCATGAATTCGATTAGTTTCTTTCTTAATATCTACATGTAAGCTTTGAGCTTTATGTTTTCATTGCTTGAATCTTTCCACATTATCCTTGCCTTTTTGTATTCCTCGTCAAACCAAGCATTAACCGGAAAGTAATTTATTTTATACTTCTTAATTTTTTCTTTTTTTCACTCTGCAAGTGCACTTTGAATTCAATGTGTTAATTCGTGACTATGAAGGACATGAATTGGAATTTTCTCCTTCTCAAAGAGCCTCTCTAGCATTATTTTTAAGGTATTAAAATTTTCTGTAGTTAAAATAATTATGCCCTTTGGGAGATTTTGTTGAACACACTAAGTTTTTGACCCTAACGGTTTCTTTCTAGTCCAAGATAAACTTAAATAAATTGGCTTGTGATTCGATTTTAAGTCCCAAAGATGATCTCCAATAAAAAAATCCTCCATTTTCTCACACAAACCGTGCAAGAAAATTACATAATCTAGTACACTTGATCCATTATAGGTAGTGCAAGTGAAATTACCATACTTTTCCCATCTAGTCAAACCATTACAAATGACTAAATCAAAATGCCCACATAGAGTAAGCAATTTTTCACCAAAGAGATTGCAACCCTTTTCTTAAGAAATTCTTTCCCATTGATGATTACTCTCTTCTGTAAGTCAGATGGAGATGTAGTCTTATTTACAAAAAATAATGCTAGCTTGTTCACTTGCAGTCCTAGTAGTGAAATCACCCACTATAAGGAATTCGCCTAGCCGATAATATGCTGCAATATCTGCTTTTAAGGCTACAAAAGGATCTTTGTGGTCAAGCCGTCTACTTTTGTAAGTTTTTGAAACTTGCGGCACAAAATAACACGCTGCTATTATGATGTGATTTCCATTTTCTGATATTTTAAACCAAATGAATTGTTTATTTGAGTCTTTTTTTTCTAACTAAATGAAACGACCTTATTTTACCCTCACTAATACTGTGATACAATTGTGTCCTTTTTGATTCCCTGCTGCATAGTTCCACATAGCCATCTTCCAATACCCTTCAAACAAAGGTGTCTTGCACCCTTCATGCTCATGTGTTTCTATGAGGAAAATTATGTCTCTATGTTCCGCAATAGTCCCTAACCCAAGTCTTCATCTCCATGGGTAACCTTTGTAGTTCCAAAAAACTAATATTAAGGGAACTTGGGCGTGACTTTATTACTATTTGTTTTGACATGCAAGACTCACAGTTGAGTCTTTGTCCCTGCTTTCCCATATTGACTTGGCTACCTGATTTACTGCTAAAGAGTTTGTTTCCTCATCTCTGTTACCATCTTGTTGCTATGTTTTGGAAGGAGATCCAAAATTTTCTATCATAGATTTATCTTTGTAATTCCATGCTCTCTTTCCCTTGTCCCTTGTTGTCCTAACCTTTGACATTTCCTCCCTCCTTTCCTCTTGTTTTTTTATAATTATCCTAACAACAAACAGTGAATTCAATTCATAACCATTTACTATTTTTAAATAAAAAATATTTAATATTTTATTATTCAATTTTATATTTTGAAGTTTCATGAGAATGGATAATAAATATGTATTAAATTACTATTAGTCTAAATTTATTTTAAGTGTTAAGAGAGATCACATATCTTGAGGTGAAAATCTTGTTAAAAGTTTTACATTTTAAAAAAAGGTTTTCACTTTGAGAAATTCAATCCCTCTCAATCCTTAATAAATTTAGAGTTAAAATGTATTTAGGCTTATAGATGAATGTGTGTTTATATATATTTTTTGTTATTGTCATATACATTACATTGTATTTGTGCATATTGATTTGTAGAACACCTCTTGATGTAATCATTTTTCTTTCCTATTATATACATAAATTGTGTTAAAAGTAAAGCACTTATGAGCACAAAAATGCACTATTAAATGACTAGAAGATTTGTTTTTAAAAACCTCATGATAGAAGCTTTAATTCTAAAATTGTTTTTTAATTCTTAAGTATCATAATTTTTTTATTATTGCTTACATATGATGGTAAACAATCATAGAAAGATTCAAAGGTGCGCATATCTCTTTGCATGGCTTGAACATTCATTTTTTTTCTAATGAAGGATTGACTTATCATAAGGGCACATGCACTTCATATCCCTATTATACAGCTTTCATCTTCAAAGGTTTTTCATAAGGTAATAAAATTTCATTGAAAAACAAAACAATGAACTAAAAAATATATGCCACATATATAAATTTGTTTATGCTAATAAAATTCTAGCAAAAAGAAAATATGTACCAAAAATGGTATATAAATAGGAAAACACAACACATGGTAATGTATGTAATGTATGATATTGTGATTTCACCCTTAGACTAGTTTTATTATAAGTTTGAGATCATTACGTACTAACTTATTGAAATGCTTGTCGAAAAATTGGTCCCAAGTCTCAAATGATGTAACATTTAGGTTTTATCTTAGTCATTTTAAATTTTTGTCAAGAATGATTCCTTCATCAAAGAGTCATACAATTTTAAGAGATACTTTTCATTTTTTCCCTTTTGTTTCAACCCTCCTTTATCTATAGGATTTATAATAGACTTATTTTAAGCTAGCTATTCCACCAATACTCTTCATTACTTTTATCATTCATGTTATCAAAAAGCGTTAACTCCATTACCTTTTATATATTATCCAACATTCTCATTAGTTTATCAATGAGCAAGGAGACCAAAAATTGTAAGAGGTGTTGACAATGTTGGATTTCGACAACATAAAGGGTATCTCCCCGATATGAAGTCCCAATTAGACCTCGCACCATTTGGTATAGGAGTCTCATATATAATATGGCCTGACAACCATTTACATAAATATTTGCCTTGGCTTGAGCAATTAGCAAGAGAGAGTAGTACACACGTACTTTTGAATGAGCAAGAAAGTATGCCTTGCGAAATGTCCAATTGTAGAATGTATCGAGGTTATTTCACTAACAGGAAAAAAGTGAGCCTTCAAGAGACAAATATTAGTACTGATCTAGTGAATACACACGAACATATGCATGAAATAATTGTTATACATCAATCGAAATAGTTCACATAAATGAAATGATTATTATAACCATAACAACACACTTTCAATAAGATAAGAATAAAATTCACCGAAATAGTTAATTTATTCAGTACATAAGAATGCCAACATTAACCGCAAACACTTGAATAATAGTCTTAAAAAATCAATGATCTATGCATGAAAATATTTTGGTCGAATAGGCTTCAAGTATTAAGTAAAAGTTCCAAGATACATGAGTACAATGAACACCACTTGCTCCAAATAGTGGAGTGTTAGGGCCAACACTCTCTCTCTAAAAGAACTGTAGCATCTCTGGTTTAAAATCCATGTAATAAAGTTAATAAATGAAAAATAATACGAAGTTCATGGGGCACGTATTCCAAGCTTGATTTTAGGAAAAACATCCTAGCGGGTGTTCATTTGTTTTATTATGGCTAAGGGTAAAATGGCAAAGGTAATGACAAAGGAATTGAAAAGGAAAAGAGGCATTATTTGGAATTTATTTATGAAAATAATGGAAAATAGGAGAAAAGGAAGGTGAAAGGTCAGAGGATTGCATGCAAGGAGGAAAAATGAAGGAAAATAAACAAAAATGAAGAGATCAGAGGCCTCAATGATAAAAATGCTTCTGAGGATCAGTTCATGGCTTTTTGACAGCTTTGGGTTGGATCCCTCTCTCTATTCTCTCTCTCTCATACTCTTGCACACTTAGAGCATTCTTGTAGCACTATCATTGGAGCAAGGAAAGAAAAGGAAGGTAAATATCAAGAAAGGAAGAGTCGGATCAAGCGACTACAGTGGGATTACTTTGCAAGTATCGAGTTTCATGTATGATTTCCTTGCTAGTTTTCGAATGCATGGTATATGCATATATGTATTTGGTTCTGTTGATTTCATTGGCTAGGTTTTTGCATGGTGTGACAATGGTTTCAGCCTTTCCTTGTCATTTCTGAATAACCATCATGTGATGGGGTTATTTTACTTGGTTAATATTGGTTGTCGGATGGTTTCAAAACTGAGTGGGCTGGTCTCAGGAAAATTCCCAGAGGCCTCAGAATCCCTTGATCGATAGTGGTAGGATACATGGTAAAGCCTGAGGATGGAGACGGGAAAAATCCTCATAGTTTAGGTGGAGAGATCCGAAGGCATCCATGCTTTTTAGGACCTAGTGATCCCTTGATCGGTATATGGCGATATTGCGGTAAATCATAGTAGTGTATGTTTATTGTTTGGGCCCAGGAATCCATTGATCGGTAATGGAGGGATATACGGTAAAGCCTGGTTATATAGATGAGGGTTTTGGGCCTAGGAATCTCGTGACAGCTAATGGCAAGATACATAGTAAAGCTTGAGGAAGACCTGATTGTTTTTTTTGTGAGTCCCACATTCATGCTTGGAATATGGGATGGGGGTGATTAGGTGAAAGAAAGATTTTGTTCAGCCAAATATATGGTCGGGTGGTACGTGGAAGTATTTGAATTGGTTGGCTTTTGCATATGTTAATAAGAGCTCTTTTCCCCTTGTATTTCATGAGTATTTACACTTTTTATGATGTGGATTTAATAACTATTGTATCATTGTTAATATGTTCGTTATATGCTAGTTATAGGCATAGTTTATGACATACTTGAGTTATTGCTCTCATCATGTTTTGATTAGTAAATGAATTATTAATTAATGTATGACCTAATAGATTATAATGCAATTATTATATGAGAGCATCAAACCTTATTAATGATTCTCAGATAAGTATGAGATCCCTGTAATATTCCTAATTAGCTTCCAGCTAGTTGGAATATTAATTTTTTATTTTTCCATAAGATAGGTGAATAAGAGGGTAGAGAGACCCATAAATCTCGTTAATAGAAATAAAACAACTTCTAATGTGAATGTGGATCATTAAATTAGTTTAATAAATAACCCTTGGGTGTGAACAGGGGTTAAAGCATGTGGATGGGGTCAAGTTTGACCAAATCAACAACGATGTTATGGAGGTAGTGGAGAGTTATTGGAGGACAATGCAGTCATAGTGGGAAGGATTCTCCATGAGTGTAGCATATTTAATGAGTGGGACCAAGGGTGAGGAGGCTCACAAATCATATCAGGAAGGGGATGGAAGCCATAGAGGGCATTCTGAATATTGTTTATGTTTAGTCTTTTATGACTTTCTGAACGCTTCAGCTATTTAGCGGAGTCTGTTGTGTTGTTTAGCAAAAGGGTGTTTCCGAGCGGAAATCCCACCCTCATCCTCGGGGGCCTTCGAGTGCCTAGTCAGGAGAGGTTCCTTTGAGCTTCATTCCACTATCCGGCATCAGGCCAAGTTTCAACCATCATCGGTTGTGCAGTATCCTTCATAAATTTCATTATTTTGCAGGCCAGTTTCACTGGAGGGTCAAGTACCTAAGTTTTTGAGCTTGTTTTCCAGTGAGGGGAGCAACCCTTCATCCATAGGATCTATTGGGAGGAGTTTCAACCATTTTTATATTAGATCAGCCACCTCCAAGCATTCACCTAGTTGTAGTGCGTTATTCAACCCTAGGGTTGCAACTTTCATTTTGTGTATTTTCAGAAACCCCTTCTGGGTTGTCTTGGAATGGTGCTAGAAAGCCTAGATCTATGATCCCGACATTTTATAAGCAATATATCAACATTTCTATGTATTTTTAGTTTTACCCTGCAATTTTTCTCCATAGGACTGCACAGTCATGGTCTTCCGACATTCTATGTAGTAGCTGTATTTCATATTTTATGTACTAGGTCATTTGAGTCTTGTTTTGCCTAGATTGAGTGTCTTTTTACTCAAGATATTGTACTCATTTTTCTGCTATAATGTGTAATAAAATGGACCTATTGATGTATTTATATTTTACTGCATTTTTGAGTTTTATGTTCTATATTCTTGTTTTTCCTAATTTGGAATATTACAGTGGTATCAAAGCATAATATTGCCTCAGCCTATGAGACATCACATCTATGTCATCAGAAGAAGAAGAGCCTCTCACATAAAGGGAGAAGCGGTACATTAATAGAAGAAGAAGGTTTGATTATACAACCAACGAAGAAGACAAAGGGAAGACTCTAATTTTAGGAGAAATGGATGAAAATAAGTTTCCAAAGCTTCTTCTCCAAACTATGCAGGATATTTCCAGAGAAATCAAGGAGATGAGGATGGAGAGACATAAAGATACCCCAAGAAGGTTTCTACATGGAGAAATCTTTGGCACTTCACATAACCAGTGTGAACAACCAGTAATGCAGTAAGTTTCTCAACGCTCCACTATGCCTACATTCCAAGCAGTAGGAAATCGAGGTGGAGGACTTCAAGAACAAGAGACTCTTGAAGATTATTTTCTAGAGTATGAGTCTCAATCTCAGAGATTCAAAGGTAATATAACAGGAGTTTTTTCAGATCAAGGACAATAGGATACCCCGGAATAACAATAGGAGTGGAGGGTACATGCATAACAATGATCTGTAGCATACTATGGGTAGATTTTTTCTGCCTGCTTTTGATGGGTCATCTAAGTGCACAACCAAGTATTGGGTGGAGAAACTAGACATCTGTTTTCAGTTGAACCAAATACCGGAGATTGAAGCCAATAAAATAGCAGCGCTGCAACTTGAAGGTGAGGCACATGATTGGTGGTTTTATGGCATTTCTACATTGGGGCTTTCCAATGTGACTACACATTCAAAATTCATGCGGAGGCTAGTAGAAAGGTTTGATCGAAGAGACCCAGAGGCACCTTTTGTTGAGCTAGCCAAGCTCAAGCAGTTAGGTAATCCAGAGACCTATATCTCTGAATTTCTAAAACTTTCTGTCATGGTGCCAGATTTATCTACATCTAGGAGATTTTATATGTTCATTGATGGATTAGAAGAGCCTATGCATGGGTTGGTGAAATCCAATAAACCAACTACACTCCAAGATACTATTGAGAGGGATAGATATTTACAAGATGCTTTGCCAAGGGCAAGAGCTCCATTTCAGAAAAAGCCCACTTTTCAATCAAAGGGGAAAGATGTGAAGTTCTTCCTACAAAGGAGAACCAGAACAAAGGGCCTCTTAGTGATGATGTCCGAAGAGACTTGAGGAGGAGGAAGCTTTGCTTCACATGCCAAGAACCATGGGCACCAAGACAATGGTGTGAAACAGGAAAGGCACACTATATTGAGGTGTCCTCTGATAGTGAAGAGGAGGAAGAAGAAGAACCAAAAGGATACATCAGCGTTGTGACACCAGGAGAGGGTCCACCACCACCAGGCGGTGGAAATGGGGCATTTTCTCTAGTTGGAGGGGCCCTTGCATATTTGTGGGGAGTACCCAAGTATCTGAATTTGAGAATCCGAGGTATAGTTAAGGGGCAGTGGGTATTAGTGTTGATTGACAGTGGGGCCACCCACAAATTTATTGATGCTCAGTTAGTGCAGAGGAGAAAAATAACCACTGATGATTTTGAGGGATTATCAGTTTTGGTTCCAGGAGCTACAATCATGCAGTGTATGAAGTATGTCCTGGCATTGTCTATAACCTTGGGGACATACACTTTGATTGATCACTTCTTTGTGATCGACATTCCTGACACCAATGTGATATTGGGTGTGTAGTGGTTGATTACATTTGGGAAGGTCACCATAGTTTGGGAGACTTTGTAGATGGAATGGATAGATAAGAAGAGTGGTAAGCATCAGATGATCAGGGGCATGCACACCTATCCACCTCAGGAAGCCTCCGCACATACGATGGAGCCTGATTTGCGCAATGGAAGCAAGGAAAAATCAGTCCACTTAGATATATAGTTTATTCTAAACCATGATGTTTTATTATTTGGAGGCATTCCACCAGGAAGGCCCCCAGACTGGAAGTTGGTTAAATATTTCTCACAACGAGTGTTACCATTCATAGATATGCCTAAGAAGGGAGCCTTGGGTGAGACCAACACAACATAGAGGGCTTTTGATTGGCTCAAGGAGGATATGAATATTTTTTTGGTGTCGGTATTACCAACTTTCACCAAGCCTTTTGCGTTGAAAGCTGATAATTCAGGAGTGGATGATGACACAAGTATGATGCAAGAAGGCTATTCCATAGCCTTTGACAGTTGGAAGATACTTCCATATCGGAAGGAGTATTCCATATATGGTTGAGGGTTTCTAGACTTCATACATGCATTGGCCAAACTAATGAGGTTTTGGATGGCCAATAGCTTCCAAGTGAAGATTGACCACCATAAACTTTAATCTTTTCTTGAGCAAAAACAGTTGCAAGGGAGACAACAAAAGTGGTATAGCTGTATTCCAGCCTGTGGCTTTGGCATTGAGCATGTAAAAGAGGGGAAAAATGAGGTGACAAGTGCCTTATCACAGAAGCCAACAACATTGTCGTTGATAAGTATGGATCCAGATTGGGAGTCCCAACTATTGGTGGAGTATTCCAAGAACCACTGCACATGTGACATACTTGATGGGAAGGTGAATGATGAGAGGTATAAAGTGATGGATGGAGTCATCTATTACCAGGATTAGATCTTCTTGACTAGAGGCTTTAAGCTCAAGGATAAGGTTCTACATGCATCACATGATTCACTCCTTTCCAACCACCAAGGTTTCACCAAGACATATCAGACCATTAGGGAGAGATTATCATGGGAGGGCCTCAAGGAGGATGTGCTGCAACATATCATGAAGTGCATAGTTTTACTAAATAATGAGGAGGAAAACAACCATCATACAAGGTTGTTTGTAATATTCCTTTTTAGGAATTTCTGCAATATCTCCAATGAGGACGCTGTATAAGGGAAAAAATGAAAAAATAATGTAGACCACAACTTGGATCCTCTAATATATGTTGTATGTAGCTTAAATATAGAATTTCATCAGAAAAAAATCATTCTAGCTACTCTAAACAGATCTCCCCAACTCACATATGCATAAAAGCACCCCAATCCCACTACTTCATAAAATAGAAATGCCAGAGACTGAAACAACGTTATTTTTATTATGGAATCTACAAAAAAATATAGTTTAATACAGATATAGAGCTTTCATTAAGCATGGAATCAGAAATGAGAGGTTAGACCTCTTTTACAAGCACCTTAGAATTCCCCAGCAAGGGTTTCCGACAAAATAGCAACATAATAAGTATCTCTGCAGAAAATAACACTGTACCCAATAACTCTGTATTAAGAAAGACCAAATATGATCTGAAATGGACAAACAATACAATAATCGGCCCAAGGCTTTCCTCAATAGATCTCCCGGAGTGAAATAGACTCCTTCTCCTCTGAAACAAGCACAATGGAAAGATGCAACCCCAACTACTGTAGCTACTGCAGAAATAACGTAATCCCTGGAAGTGACTGCGCTGTCTAGGATGGAGAATTGTTTCCCTCAAGATAAATGATGAGAATTGAACTCAGGACCTCCTCCTTAGATCTCCCAATCAACTATACCAATGGTGAAGGTAGGATTCCCGCATGAGAATCCCTTTTGCACTAAACAGTGCTACAACTCCGGCGAAATAGCTGAAGCTCACAATCAATCATAAGACCGAGACAAGATGAATGAATGAATGAATCTCTTGCTACTATCTCCTCTTTCTTATCCTTGGTGAGCTTTCCCATCTCGGGCCGCACTCGTGGGTGATGTGACTTCCTTGAGAAGTTTCCTCCTTCAAAACTGCGCTGCCCTAGTAGCTTTCCCTCCTCTTATGGTAGCGCTGTTGACTTGGTCAACTGTAGCTAGATCATTGCTTTGCCCCTATTTCACACCAAAGAGGCTTTATTTTTTCCTCTTACTTCAATCCCTTTTCACACTGGGATACGTTTTATTGTCTTTCCTACTTCTTATTTCAAAAATGGAGCAGTTATAATATTCCAAGTAGCAGTGGCTAATTGGGAATATTACATTCCTCCCCACTCAAAAGTTGCTTGCCCACAAGCAACAGTAAACAAGGATGCTGTAAGATCTTCTCTCCTTCCCAAGTGGCATCCTAATCTGGTAGATTCCTCCATCGAATCAGATATTCCTTATTGATTCTGTTTCTCAGCTGCCTCTCCCTTGTGTCTAATATTGCTTCTGGCTGCAAGATTAAGTGACCCTCATCATCAATAGGGGTGAGTTCCATGTTGGAAACTACATTCCTCCCAATGGCCTTCTTGAGGCAAGAGACATGGAAGATATTGTGGATCTTGCTCCCTTTAGGAAGCTCCAACTCACATGTTACCTTACCGATACACCTAACCACCTTGTATGGCCCATAGAAACGTGGTTTGAGCTTCTCAGCTTCTTTCTCCTTGAGTGTGGAATGTTTGTAAGGCTGAAGATGCAGGTAGACAAGATCTCCCACCTAAAACTGTCTCTATATCTGATCACGGTCTGCATACATCTTCTGCTGGTTCTGGGCAGTGGCAATGTTTTCTTTGAGTGCCCTGAGTATGTCTTGGTTCTCCTGAATCCAATCCTTTTCCCTTGCAGCTTTACTTTCCCCAAACATAACATCAGCAAATGAGAGTGCCTCATACCCATATAAGGCTCGGAATGGAGTCATGCCAATATAAATATGGTGAGTAGTGTTGTAACAATACTCTCCCAAGTCGAGCCAATGCAGCCAAGCTTTCTGCTGCCCTGCCACATAGTTCCTCAAGAAGCCTTCTAGCCACTTGTTCACTATCTCAGTCTGTCCATCGGTTTAGGGATGATAGCTAGTGCTTGGAGTCAAATCAGTCACCACTAACCGGAAAAGTTCCTCCAAAAAGCCACCCATGAAGCGGTTGTCCCTATCACTCACTATGGTCCTTGGGAGACCATGGAGTCTAAATACATCTCCGAAGAAGAGCTCAACTACCTGTGAAGCAATATAATGTGCATAAATGGCAAATAAATGAGAGTACTTTGTTAGTCTATCAACCACAACAAAGATACAATCCTTACCTTGCACTATCAGTAAGCTGGTGATGAAGTCCATAGAGATACTTTCCCACTTCCCATCCGGAATAGGTAGTGGCTGCAACAATCCAACAGGGTGAGTGTGTTCTCCCTTATTATATTTGAAAATGGTGCATTCCCTGACATGTCTGAGCACATCCTCCTTGAGACCCTTCCATGAGAATCTCTCTCTCATAGATCTGTAAGTCTTTTTGAAACCTTGATGCCCGGCAAGTGGTGAATCATGGGGTGCCAATAAGATATTCTCCTTGAGCTTAGAATTATTAGCCAAGAAGATCCGGTCCCGGTAATAGATAACCTCATCCATCACTCTGAACCTCTCATCCGATACCACCCCATCAAGTATCTCACATGCAAATTCATCTTTGGAATACTCAACTAAGAGTTGAGCCTTCCAATCTGCGTCCTTGCCCCTCAAGGACAGTGCTGTAGGCCTCCTGGATAGTGCATCAGCTACTACATTGCTCTTTCCCTTGACATACTCTATGTCAAAATCATAGGCTTGGATTTTTCTCACCCACTTCTGTTGTCTTTCCTGGAGTTGTCTCTGTTCAAGGAAGAATCTAAGAATGTTATGATCAGTCTTCACTTTGAACTTATTCCTCACCAAGTATTGTTGGAATTTGGCTAATGCATGCATGATAGCCAACATTTCTTTATCATAGATGGGGTATAGCCTCTCATGAGGGAGCAACTTCCTGCTCTCAAAGGCTTTATGATTCCCACCTTGCATCAAGACTACCCCAATACCTTCACCTGATGCATCACATTCTAACACAAAAGGTTGAGAAAATTCAGGTAAAACCAAAACAGGACAACTACTCATTACCTTTTTGAGCTTATCAAAAGCCCTCTGCGCTGTAGGTGTCCAATGGAAAGCTCCCTTCTTTGTCAAGTCTGTGAGAGGTGCTGCTAGTTGCGAAAATCCTTTCACAAACTTCCGGTAATAAGTGCATATGCCCACAAACACTCTGAGTTTTGTAACAATCCTGGGTTCAGGCCAATCTCTGATAGCCTGGATCTTCTCCTCATGTATCCTTACTCCATCCACTCCTATGATGTGCCCCAAATACAACATCTCTGTGAGGCCAAATTCACATTTGGAGAGCTTGGCATAGAATTGCTGCTCCTTGAGGATATGTAAAGCTGTCTCAATATGCTGCAAGTGCTCCTCCCAAGTGCGGCTGTAGATAAGAATATCATCAAAGAAGACTAATACAAACTTTCTCAAATGACCATGGAAGATGTGGTTCATGCAGGATTGGAAAGTTTCTGGAGAATTAGTCAATCCAAAGGGCATTACCATAAACTCAAAATGCCCATAGTGACATCTGAACGCTTTCTTGGGGATATCTTGCTCCCTCACCTTGATTTGATGATACCCGTACCTCAAATCAATCTTGGAGAAGTATTTAGATCCCCTTAACTCATCCATGAGTTCATCGATCCTGGGTATAGGGTGTCTGTTCTTCATAGTTTTCTTATTCAAGGCCCTATAATCAATGAAAATCCTCAATGTGCCATCTTTCTTCTTTACCAAAACCACCGAGGAAGCAAAAGGACTAGTACTAGGCCAGATGTGTCCTAGAGCTAGCATCTCTTGGATAGTTTTCTCAATATCATCCCTATAAGCCTTGGGATGCCTATAAGGAGTGGTGATTACTGCTTGGACCCCTTGTTCCAACTCAATGATGTTTTCAAACCCTCAGTCAGGAGGTCTCCTTGGTGGGATATCTCCAAATACTATAGAATACCGGTCCAATAGAGACTGAACCTCTGGATGCACCGGTGAATCCTTGCCCTTCACCTCTGATAAATGTAGCTCCACTGCCCATTCAAAATCCCCTCTACGTATATTTTCCTCCATCCTGTGTCATGAAACAACCTGAGGGGGGTATGTGTTTATACCCTTGATTCTTTGTTGCTGGCCATCCTTCCCTCCTGTCCATTCCATCTCCAAGGTTCTCCTGTTAGTGGTAACTCTCCCAAGAGTGATTAACCACTGGACTCCCAATATGACATTAGTGTCTGTAATATCTACCACAAAGAAGTGGTATGTCAATGTATAGGTTCCCATAGTAATGGTTAGTGCCGGAACATACTTGGCACATTACAGGGTCATAGCTCCTGGGACCAAAACTGAAAATCCCTCAAACTCCTCCATGTGGATTCCTCTCCTTTGTACCAGATGTGCATTAATAAAATTATGATTGGCTCCACTATCTATCAATAAATAAACTTTTTTCCCCATGATAGTGCCTCTCACCCTCAAGGTTAGATACTTTGGGACTCCTCTTAACGTTGCAATAGCTCCCCCTCTTGGAGCAAAGTCTTCCATGGATTGTATAGCACTGGCATCCTTCTTGGAGGAGGTCTTGACATGATGTATCCTTCCTGTCACACATGCTCTCTCCAAATCCTGAACATGGATTGTCTCCCTTGGTCTTGAGTGAGTCTTTTGCTGCAAAAAGGTTCTTCCCCTGGGAAAGATGTGTTGTAGATGTCTAGCTTTCTCCACAGCTTCAAGGAGTGTGGTTGGTTTATTAGACTTGAACAACCCTTGTAATGGTTCAGCCATCCCATTCACAAACATGCATACCTTCCTACTCATAGTGAGGTTGGATACCAACACTGAAAGCTGCAAATAATCAACAATGTAATCCTCAAGATCTCCCTCTTGCTTGAGCTTGGTTATCTTAGTAAAGTGGGCTTCCAGATCCCTTGAATCAAACCTATCTACTAGATTCTTGGTGAAATATGAGTATGAAGTGAAATGATGATGCCCAAGTGTGGTCAGTCCATGAAACCACCAATCTTGAGCTTCCCCCTCTAGGTGCAGTGCAACTATCTTGATGGCTTCTATCTCAGAAACCTTGTTGAGCTGGAAGTATGTGTCCAGCTTCTCCACCCAAGCCTTTGTTGTGCACTTATTTGTCCCATCAAATGTGGGCAAGAAGAACCCTACCATACTGTGTTGTAGGGCTGATCCCTGCATCAAGTTCTCCTCCTTTTGATGAGGATTAATCCTCCTTCCATCCTTGATCCAGACAAACTCCTGAAAGCTCAAGTGCTCCTTGAACCTTTGAGACTGGAGTTCATACTCTTAAAAATATTCCCCCAGAGTGCCCTCCTTATCTCCTTCAGTTATAAATGAAGGCATGGTGGAGCGTTTTGATGCAACTGAATGCCCCATACCACTTGCAGTGCTGGTGCTTGCCTCATGGAAAAACCCTAAAGAGTCCTCTTCATGTATCATCTCCTTAAGATCCCTTGCAATGTTCTGCAGGGTTTGAAGTACTAGATTTGAGATGTCTTCCTTTTCCATGTTGAAGATAAATCCCCCCCCTCAAGTTGAGCCAAGAGCAGAGCTATGATACCACTGTAATATTCCTTTTTAGGAATTTCTGCAATATCTCCAATGAGGACGTTGTATAAGGGAAACAACGCAAAAATAACGTAGACTAGGACTTGTATCCTCTAATATATGTTGTATGTATCTTAAATATAGAATGGCATCAGAAACAAATCATTCTAGCTGCTCTAAACATATCTCCCCAGCTCATATATGCATAAAAGCACCCCAATCCCATTGCTTCATAAAATCGAAATGCCGGAGACTGCAACAACGTTATTTTTATTATGGCATCTACAAAAAAAAATAGTTTAATACAGATCTATAGCTTTCATTAAGCATGTAATCAGAAATGAGAGGTTATTACAAGCACCTCGGAATGCCCTGGAAAGGGTTTCCGACAAAATAGCAACATAAAAAGTAGCTCTGCAGAAAATAACGTTGTACCCAGCAACTCTGTATTAAGAAAGACCAAATATGATTTGAAATGGACAAACAATACAATAATCGGCCCAAGGCCTTCCTCAATAGATCTCCCGGAGTGAAATAGACTCCTTCTCCTCTGAAACAAGAACAAATGGAAAGATGCAACCCCAACTACTGCAGCTACTGCAGAAATAACGCAATCCCTGGAAGTGACTGTGCTGTCTAGGATGGAGAATGGTTTCCCTCAAGATAAATGATGAGAATTGAACTCAGGACCTCCTCCTTAGATCTCCCAATCAGCTATACCAATGGTGAATATAGGATTCCCGCATGAGAATCCCTTTTGCACTAAACAGTGCTGCAACTCTGGCTAAATAGCTGAAGCTTGCAATTAGTCATAAGACTGAGACAAGATGAATGAATGAATGAATCCCTTGATGCTATCTCCTCCTTCTTATCCTTGGTGAGCTTTCCCATCCTGTGCCCCACTCATGGGTGATGTGACTTCCTTGAGAAGTTTCTTCCCTCAAAACTGCGCTGCCCTAGTAGCTTTCCCTCCTCTTGTGACAACGCTGTTGACTTGGTCAATTGTAGCTAGATCATTGATTTTCCCCTCTTTCACACCAAAGAGGCTTTATTTTGTCCTCCTGCTTCAATCCCTTTTCACACTGGGATGTGTTTTATTGTCTTTCCTACTTCTTATTTCAAAAATGGAGCAGTTATAATATTCCAAGTAGCAGTGGCTAATTGGGAATATTACATTGTTACAATCACTTCCTTTTCCGGGAGAGAGATGGAAGAGCTCATCTATGGACCTCATCACTAGCTTGCGAACAATACATGGTAAGGGTTGTGTCTTTGTAATTATTGATCAACGAACAAAGTATTTGCATCCCTTTGCCATCCATTTATAGTGCATTGCTCCACAAGAGGGCAACCCTCTCTTTGGAATTCATGGTATTATTGGGACCACAGTCAGTGATGGAGTTGGCCACTTCCTGGAGGGCTTTGGGTAGGTTTTTTATTGTTTGGGGGGTACTTAGTTTACACCAAACATCAATTACTTCCCCCATGCAGATGAGCAGATAGAGGCAACAAGCAAGTGGCTGGAAAGCTACTTACCACAATGTGTTCGGGGGTAGAAAGAAGCAGAACTGTGCTGGTTCCACTTAGGGAAATATTGTCAACATCCATCATTTTATATGGGAATTAGTGCCTGTCTATTTTTTATTCCATATGGTGATAATGTTTTATTCACTGTTTTTAGAATGGTTGGCGAAAGCAAGGTTCCTAGAACCAAAGATTGGATCCTAGAGAGTCAGGATGTATTCCGATCTCTTAAGGACAACATTGTTGCAAACCAATATCAGTAGGAGTTCTACACATATCATAGATGGGGAGAGAGATAGCATGGGGTGGAAAATTTGGTATATCTCCATTTTCAGCCATACAAACCATTCATATTGCAGAAGAAGGATATTGAGAATTTTTTCTATGAGCCACATAGGGTGATCCATCTTGTTGGAGGAGTAGCATATGGGTTGGAGCTCCTCATTGGGAGTAAGATCTCCAACATTTTTCATGTCCCATGCCTCAATGAGGGCATTAGACAATATGTAGATTCCACCATGGATCTCCCACTTCTTTATGATATGACCCATTTGGTTTTATCACCAAAGGCCTACTTGGACACTTGGGAGGAGCAACTAAGGGGTAGGTTGATTGGAGAACACTTGATTCAGTGGGGAAATTTATCGGATGAGGATGCCACGGGGGAAGGAGAGGATATTTTGCAGCATCCATCCTTGCAGTTGCTTGGGGACACGCAACATTTGGGAGGGGAGGAATATAATGTTCCTAATTAGCTTCCAGCTAGTTGGAATATTAATTTTTGATTTTGTCCATAAGATATGTGAATAAGAGTGTAGAGAGACCCATAAATCTATTTAGTAGGAATAAAACCACTTCTAATGTGACTTGAATTTCTTAGGAGATGAAAATGTTGCCACCTACGTCTTCAATTATTGATGCATATTCCTTGTTGTTGTTTCCATTTACCCTCCAAAGAGTCTTGAGATATATGGAGTCTATATGGAGCACTTTGGTCATTGAAATATGGTGTTTTTTCACTTGTCAAAATCACGTATTCTTTGTCTGTGAATTATTCTTTGTGTTGCTTCTGTTAGCACTAAAAATTTTAATGGTGTAATCGCCATTGTGTCACTGCTTTCAATTTTTTTCTAATGTCCAAGTTTGAGTCATTTCCAACAAAGGTGAAAAAGAGTCCCAAAATCAAGATACTTTAAAGTGAATAGGCATCATCAGTGTTTTAGAGTCATAAAATAAGTTGAAATCACTATTTTAGCTTATGATAGTGCTGAAGGCTAGTCATCGTTTGGATAATAAAGTTACAGTCACCTTGTTCGGAATAATATCTACCTCTGTTGTGATTTCATTTTCAAAACAGTAATGCAATAAAGGCCAGCTATTTCTCAGAAATGAAATTCATATATTCAACATAGTGAAAAGTGCAACTATTTCACTGAGATTTTAGTTATCTCATTAAAGAGGCTACAGGTAAATAGAGACCACTCCTCCAGCAAGCAGTTTCAGTTTTCAAAGCAGGCAAATCAAGGCTCCATGGACAGTATTGTAACCAAAGTTCTTTAAAAGCAAAGCGCTACCTGAAGAAAATAGATTGACCAGCAGAGTGGGAGATCCGGAGAAGAGCGAGCAGTGAAGAACGTTAGATCTAGGCACAGATCAACGATGGAGGTTAAATCTCAAACAGAGCGATTTTGCACATCAGTAATTATTATATTTATGTTTTAAGAATTCACAAGTTAAATGATATATCTTGCGATGCGGGGATGAGGGTGGCCACATTTCAACACATCGCTCTAGCGCATATCACATATGAGATACAATATAATGTTAACGGAGGAGAGGTAATTCCTTAAAACTTTCAATGTGCGATTTTCGGGCGACCCCACTGTTTGTTATGCCACGTCACCTCTGTTCTCATCGCACATCGCACTTCACCATTTTTAACATTTAACTCTTGTGTCTCATAACAAAACTTGCGATGTGTGATTTGCAGTATTTTCTGGGCCCCACCTTCCGTCTCATCATACATCGCACTTCGCCAGTTTTAACATTTAACTCTTGTGTCTCATAACAAAACTTGCGATGTGCGATTTCTGGTATGGACTGGACCCCACCTTCCATCTCATCGCACATCGCACTTCGCCAGTTTTAAAATTTAACTCCCACATTTCATAATAAAACTTCTAATGTGCGATCTGTGATCAGTCTCACTTCTTTTCCACATCACCTCCGCTCTCATCGCACCACGCACTGCTCTCATCGCACATCGCACTTTGAGAGTTTTAACATTTAAGTATTGTGTCTCATAACAAAACTTGTGATGTGCGATTTGCGGTATTGTTTGGGCCCCACCTTCCATCTCATCACACATCGCAATTCATCAGTTTTAACATTTAACTCCCGCATTTCATAATAAAAATTCTGATGCGTGATCTGTGATCGGTCCCACTTCTTTGCCAGGTCATCACCCCATCGCAAAATCACATTTTTTCTCGTTTGTGTTTTAAGTTTAAACACTCCGATCCCAATTTGCGATTGCGATATCTGTATAAAAGGTTTTCTCCCCCCGCTTATCATTCATTCCACTCCACGTCTCCCCTATCAATTAAACCTTTTTCAAAGGGTTTCTTTGTAATTTCTTATAAAATGAATCTCCGCCATTCTATCAAAAAAATTTCGGGTTTTCCGCCATTACAAAGGGTTTTCAACCAAAAAAGGAAAGGAACAACGGAATAGCGGAAAATTTTCTCTGAAACAATTTTCTACCACTACTCTTAGCACCAACACATTTCTACCAGGCACCAAGCAGCATTCAAGGAACAACCACATACCATTTTCACTGTTGTTTACACATTTTTTGGAGTTGGTTGCACCATAACAGAAGAGGAGTCTTGCTATAAACTGCCACATCATATAAACCACTTAAAATTGTTAGCCTTGATGCTATTAATTTCATTATGTCATAGCACTTTGTATTGAATTTTTAGGATAAGCCTCATCTCTTGCATGAGATCGTAATAACTTTTGGGAATAGGTTTACTTCTTTTGTGGAGATGAAAATTTATTATTTTTGTATATATGTGATAAAATTCTATGTAAAAAGGGTTGGTTGGTGGTTTTATAATTTTTGACTCATATGATCTGTAATCTCTTTTTGTGAATGAAATGGAATGATACTACTAAGGATTTATTACTAATTTTCTGTGTGTATTGTCTACTTTACTTGTGTTTCCATATATCCTTTCTTTCAGTTACATTTTGCAAACCATTATGCTATTATGTGTTCCTATCAGTCTCTTAATCATGTTATGTGTTTTATCAGTTTTTGTTAGTCTCACACAGTGAGCATTCATGGTAAAAAAAATGTTATAATAGTGGAAGAGAATTACTCATGATAGTTATTCTTCATGTTATTTCAGTGAGAATATTGTTAGGCTAGAAATAGATTTCTCTTAGTGGAATATTGTCAAACTAATAGTTTTGTGAATTTATACCAAATGCAGTAGATTTATGTTTTACAAACCTATTGTTTCCTC
The DNA here is from genome assembly GCA_034641835.2 of Pinus albicaulis. Classification (NCBI taxonomy): domain Eukaryota; kingdom Viridiplantae; phylum Streptophyta; class Pinopsida; order Pinales; family Pinaceae; genus Pinus; species Pinus albicaulis. Next base: position 118,707,424 of record CM076570.1, read on the forward strand.
TCATCTTACAGTTTCCTCTCCTCATAGGCTACAAATTTGCACTCTGCTACCACATCAAGTTACAATAACCTCATTAGTAGAAATGTGCATTTTACTTAAATCTCTTTTCAGTGAATCTGAGTTTATACCACCTACCAATCTCATAAAACAAAACATTAAATTGCCTTAGAGGTTAGGATGTGTCTGGTCACGCGCTTGCTGCAGTCCAAGTGCTAATTCTAACGTCAACATATTTTGGTGCGTCTGTCGGGAGACGAAGGCCTTGTAATGAAGTATTCTCCCAAGTCTATTGTTATGAATTGCTGATAATCAGTTCTTGATGGTAAAAAATAATTGATGACCTGAAGAAGACTCCAAATTTGTTCACCTAGTGACTCCACAAAGAGGAAGAGGGGTTTCAAGACCTCCCTCTACAAGGAGGAATCAGAGATCTCCAACTGTGAGTACCCTAGTTGCTGACCCAGAGAAAATCATCAAAGACGCTAAAGGAAAACAAAGATCAGTTGAAGCCACATCTCAACCAGTGAAGAGGGTACACAAAAAGTACATTCCAAAGCAAAAAGTACCTTCATCTACTTTAGAATCAAAAGAGGTTTTAGTTTCAAAAATTTCCGCTGAAAAGTATCAAGTTTAAGCTACTCCCCTAGAAAATAAAGTGGATGTTGTTAACCTAGGCTCAGCTGAAAGTTTTTCTTACTCATCACCTAGTAAATCTGAAATAAGTATTGTTCTAGTTAAAGAAGAAGAAACTAAATTTCTAAGTGTTGATAAGAAATCAGAAGAGTTTGTACTGACTCAAGGGGAATTAGAACAAGTATTGGCTATTGCACCTTTTCTTGATAGGGATGTTTTGACTAAAGAACACTTCAAGACTATTTAAATTTCCTTCAGAATCATCCTGAATACCAGTCTATTATCACCCCTCAGTAAGAGTATTTTCCTTTTTCTCCAAATCCAATGGTTGGGTCATCTTCCTCTCATCCACTTGAAGAGACTATACCTGAAGGCCTTACTTTTAACTTATCCAATTTCCTTGCTTAGAAATAAAAGCTGAATTAACTCCATCCCCTCAAGAGACAACTATTCTGATTCTTCTACTGAAGGAAAAGTCAAGACATCCTCTATTCATATTTTTGAAAACCCACTCTTTCCAATTCTAAAGCTTGAAAAATCAGCTCAAGATCTCCAATTTTCTGTTGTCCTAAATCAGAATCAGAATTCACCAATTGTAATTCATATTTCCCAAACAACTACATCAACTGTACATCAACAAAATATGGCTCAGACTGCCCTTACAAGGATCCAAAAGATAGTGGTTGCAAGATATGCACCACTTGTTCTCCCTCAACCCTTGCATCCACTTCCTCAAGGAGATTACTTAAAATATCTTCCAAAATACATTGGGGAGGGAGAAGGAGTTTCTATTGAGGAACATTTAGTGGCTTTCTATAGTTATGCTGACAATCAGAATATTGAACATGAAGATTTCTGGTCAAGAATCTTTGTTCAGAGCTTAGATGGTGAAGCTCGAAAATGGTTTAGAAGTTTGGCTCCAAATTCAATAACAAGAATTTATGAATTAGAAGAAATATTTGTGAAGCATTGGGGTGATAGGAAAGACTATGTCTATTATCTTACAGAATTTGGAACTCTGAAGAAGAAGGTAGATGAGTCATTAGCTGATTTTACTAAGAGGTTTAATAAGATTTATAAGAAAATTCCTGAAGAAATTAAACCCACTGAAACCACAACTATGATAAAATTTGCAAATGCTTTAGATTCTGAGTTTGCCTTATGGTTGAGGGCTGAAAAAGCACAGACACTGACAAGTACATAAGAGGTTGAAATTGGATTTCAGTCTAATCTCATGGCTTCTAATAAATTAAAAATGGATGAAGAAAAGGAAACAAAAGACAAAAATAAGATGAAAGAAGAAAAAACTTCTTCTTCTAAGTCTCTTTTAGTAGAAGAAAATATCGATCAAATGTCCAATTTGATCAAGGAACTTGCCTCTAAGATGTCAAAATTAGAGGTAGAAAATAAACCAGATGCTAGAGTCAATCAAAATGAAGCTAATAGAAATCAGGCTCCCTTCAAGAGGCCTTTTCAGTCTAAACAAATCTTACAATGCCCAAGGAGGAATGTTGATGATCAAAATGTTCAGCCTCCTTTGAATAATTTTTCTGAAGAAGAACATCAAGGAAATGAAGAAGAAAATGAAGAAATAAACCTTGTGGGAGAGACTTCACAGTCAACATGTTTGACATTGGAGGAATGTGAAGATAGAGCAAGGATTTGTTTGTTTTCTGATGATATGAATGCTCAAATTTATGCACAGAATGATAAAAAACAACAAGAAGTTCGAAACATAAATTACCCTTTGAGGTCCAAAGGTCATGTTCAATAGCCTCAACAAAAATCAGATTCAGATAAACAAGATGCTAAACAGAAGGCCAAGGTAAATTAGGTTCCTCCACCTCAAAATTCTACTCCAATTGTCAAAATTACTGCAGAAAATAAGGAATTAGTTCCATTTTATTTCAGTTTCAAATCTGAATCGAATAAAATCAAAATTCCAGTCCCACTACTGGAATTATTGAAAAATCCAGCGTATAAAGAGTCTTTTAAGAGTATGTTGCAGCCTCCTCTCGCTCCTGATTCTGTAAACCTTGAGGATGAGCATCCCACTATTTATCTAGGTTGTCATGTCCAAGACCAAAATGATGATAACTCACCGCATTTCTACCCGTCACTCAATATACATGACAAATTGCTGCATAATTATTTGTTAGATTTTGGAGCTTCCCACAATCTCATGCCAAAGAAAGTGATGGATTAATTGGGATTATAGATCACCAAGCAATACCGTGACCTTTACACCTTTGAATGCAAAAAAAATCAAGTGTCTAGGAGTGATTAAGGATTTGGTTGTTTCCCTTACCCAACTTACTATGAAGAGATTAGTGATGGACATTGTGGTCGCTGACATTCCTTCTAGATTTGGGATGTTACTTTCCAGATCTTGGTCTAAGAAATTGGGAGGTACCCTTCAGATGGACATGTCATATGCTACCATCCTAGTATTTGGAGGGGAATTTAGAAGGCTATATAGGGAAACTCAAATGGCCTACATCATTAGTGATCAACACAATCCATCAAACCATCCCATATATGTTGAAGAAAAGGAATTGGGGTCATCAATTCTGCACCTTGCTGCTGATGATAATGATTTCCAGCCTGAAATAAGTGAAAAACAACACTTTCACGGTGCAAATGAGCATCATTTAGAAGGAGGAAAGATCTGGAAACTATACTTTGATGGATCCTCATCAAGAGAGGGATCGAGAACCGGTGTGGTCCTCATTTCTCCTACTCAGTAGAAGGTAACCATATCATACAAACTGCAATTTTCTACCACTAACAACACTGCTGAGTATGAAGAACTTGTGCTGGGTATGAAGGGAACGAAATATTTGGAAGCAGAACAACTAATTTCCTTTGGTGATTCAGAGTTGGTGATTAAGCAGGTGAGAAACAATTACAAAGTGAAAAATTCCAAATTGAAGAATTATAGGAATGAAGTCTGGGATTTGATTGCGCATTAATTTTCAACATTTATTAAAAATTTTGTCACTAGAGAAGAAAATAAAATTGTTGATTCACTAGCTATTGCTGCTAGTAATTTCAAAGTTCCTCTAGATGTCAAGGTAGGCTATGATCTTCAAATAAAAAACATACCTTCAATTCTTGATAACATCAAACACTAGCAAGTGTTTGAGGATGATGGGGAAATTCAGAAATTTTTAGAGTGGGTTGAAGAGTTTACAGACATACAAATTGATGATGAGCAAGAGATTGTTGAAAACCAAAATAGTATCCCTTTTAAGAAAACCATGGTTGGGAAGAACATTATACATATGAAAACTAACTATCTCCCTAAGGGTTTAGCTCCTTTAGAAACACTGTTTGATAATAATGATGTTTTTCTCAAGCCTGAAAGCAAGGTTGACGGAGAGAGTACAATAGAATGTAACAATGGTACAGAAGACCAGCCAAAATTAGTCAAAGTGTCCAAAATCCTTTCTCTTGAAACCAAAACAAAATATATCAAACTACTGAAAGAATTTGCTGATATTTTTGCATGGTCTTATAGTGAGTTGAAAACTTATGATAGGAGCGTAATGGAGCACAAGATTCCTTTGAAAGTAGATGTAAAGCCTGGAGCACAAAAAATCAAACACATCAATCCCATGCTTCTCCCAATCATTGAGAAAGAAATCAGAAAATTATGGGAAGCAAAAATAATTATGCCTTTGATATTTTCTAATTGGGTAGCTAATATAGTCCCGGTTTAGAAAAAGAATGGAGAGATAAGGATTTGTGTCGATTTTCGCAACTTGAACCGGTGTTCATTAAAAGACAACTATCCACTACCCAAGATGGATTATATCTTACAGAAGGTTATAGGATCCAAAAGATTGTCAATGATTGATGTCTTTTCAGGCTATAATCAGATTTCAATTGACAGGAGGGACAAAGAAAAGACAACATTTACCACACCCTGTGGCACATTCATGTACAAAAAAATGCCATTTGGTTTGATGAATTGAGGCGCAACCTTTCAGCGGGCAATGGATATTGCCTTTGCGGGAGGAAATGACAGATTTGTAGTCATTTATTTGGATGACATCACAATCTATTCAAAATCTGATGAAGACTACTTGAAATATTTGAAACAAGTTTTTGACAAATGCAGAAAGTTTGGTTTGTCCTTGAACCCAAAAAATTCATCTTTTGCTGTCCAAGAAGGTAAATTATTGGGACATATAGTAACAAAAAGTGGCATTTGTATTGATCTAGGAAGAGTAGAAGCTATTCAAAAGATTGGTTTTCCAAGGAATAAAAATAATTGCATTCATTTTTAGGGAAAATCAATTTTCGGAGGCGTTTTGTTCCTAACTTTGCAGAGTTGATCAAACACATAAATGTCTTGCTGAAAAAAGATGCAGAATTTAAGTGGCGAGATGAAGCAAATAATTTTTTTCAGCAATCAAATCTGTCTTGACTGAAGCTCCAGTTTTGATTAGTCCTGACTTTGAATACTTTTTTTTTTTTTTTTTTTCTAATCAGATGCTTCAGAAGAAACAATTGCAGTTGTCTTATTACAGAAGAAAAAGGAAGGTTTAGAGTAGCCAATTTCATTTTTCAGTCGTGCTTTAAGGGATGCTGATTTAAAGTATAACTTGATTGTGTTGCATTCAAAAAATAGTTGCTTTTGTGCCTGATATCACTGTTAAAGATGTGTTGTTGCAGCTAGATATAGATGGAAGGAGGGGACGGTGGTTGACCAAAATTTTGGAATTTGATGTCGAAATCAAACCAACTAAATTGATAAAAGGTCAGGGTTTGGCTTGCTTGATGGCTGAACCTAACTGCAAAGCTTTAAATATGAATGTAGAGGCAACTGAAGGAGAATATGGATAAGGTATTGCTAATTATCCTAAAATATTTAATTCAGATTGGTACAAGGATATAGTTTAATTTTTGTTAAATTTCAACTGTCCACCTGAAATGGAGAAGTCTAAAAGCAAAGATTTTAAATTGAGAGTTGTGAAGTATTGAATTTTGGAATACCATCTTTACTGGAAGGATCCTATTGTAGTCTTATTAAGATGTGTAGATGAAGCAGAATCCCAAGATATTATGACAAAGATACATGCAAGAGTGTGTGGAGGGCATTTGTATTGGAGAGCGACTGCAAAAAAAATCTTAAGATCTGGCTATTATTGGCCAACTCTTTTCTCTGATATTTTTTCCAAAGTCAGGATTTGTGTCGAATGTTAGAAATTTGCTGGTAAACATAAATTTCTACCATTACCTCTTATTCCTATTTTAGCAGACGTTCCTTTCCAGTAGTGGGGGCTAGACTTCATCAGTGAATTTCATCCACCTTCATCGGGACAACATAGATGGATTCTCACAGCTACAAACTATTTCACTAAATGGATTGAAGTTGTACCAACCATGAATGCTATTGATACAATAATTATTAAATTTCTGTTGGAAAACATTATGTCAATATTTGGTTGTCCACAGAAATTAGTAACTGATAATGCAATGGCCTTTAAGTCTGCTAAGATGTACAACTTTTGTCAGCAATATGGGATTGAATTGACTCATTCCATGCCTTATTAACCTCAAGGTAATGGATTGGATGAGTCATCCAATAAAATTTTGGTGAGGATCATTAAGAAAATGCTGCCTGAAAATAAGAGAAAGTGGGACACTCAGTTGATACATGCTCTGTGGGAAGATAGAGTAAGTGGTAAAAAAATCAATTGGAATGTCTCCATTTTAGCTTGTAGATGATAATGATGTTGTAATGCCTTTACAATTAGCTCTTCCTGTAATGAAGTTCTTGAAATATGAATTTGATAATGAAAATCCAATCCAAAGGAGAATGCTACAATTGATAGAGGCACACCAAATAAAAGAATCGTTGCTGGAAAATGTACAAAATTATCAGGATAAAGTCAAATATGTTTTTGACAAAAGATAAAATCAACAATTGTTTCAAGAGAATGATTTGGTGTTGTGTTGGGATGTTAGGAGAGAAGACCATGGAAAGCATGGAAAGTTTGACTATTTGTGGTTTTAGCCATTTAGAATTGCTAAAGTTTTGGAGAACAATAATTTTCTGCTCAAACATCTGGATGATGGTCAGTTGACCGGAGGCCCAGTCAATGGCCAATTTCTAAAAAAGTTTTTTGTTTAGTAAGTCAGTTGAGTCATTCCATTGTAAATGCTTGGTGTGATGTGTCAATAAAATCCATGCTCAATGGTACTTATGTTTGTATATATGGGCAGTCTTGAGTCCATTATGTCAATGGTCAATCCTATTCTTTATTTTCAATAAGTCTTCTGAGTTTCAAGATTTTTTGAGGCACTGAGTCTACAGTCCTTGAAGCCTCACAGTGAGGACTTCATCCCCAAGTGTTAGCACTAAAAATGTTAATGGTGTAATCGCCATTGTGTCACTGTTTTCAAATTTTTTCTAATGTCCTAGCCCATGTCCAAGTTTGAGTCATTTCCAACAAAGGTGAAAAAGAGTCCCAAAATCAAGGTACTTTTAAGTGAATAGGCGTCATTAGTGTTTTAGAGTCATAAAATAAGTTTAAATCACTATTTTAACTTATGATAGTGCTGAAGGCTAGTCATTGTTTGGATAATAAAGTTACAGTCACCTTGTTTGGAATAATAGCTACCTCTATTGTGATTTCATTGTCAAAACAGTAATGCAATAAAGGGAAGCTATTTATTAGAAATGAAAGTCATATATTCCACATAGTGAAAAGTGCAACTATTTCACTAAGATTTTGGTTATCTCAATAAAGAGGCTACAGGTAAATAGATACCACTCCTCCAACAAGCAGTTTCAGTTTTCAAAGCAGGAAAATCAAGGCTTCATGGACAATATTGCAACCAGAGTTCTTTAAAAGAAAACAATTGCCTAAAGAAAATAGATTGACTAGCAGAGCGGGATATCCGGAGAAGAGCGAGCAGTGAAGACCGTTAGATCTAGGCGCAGATCAATTATGGAGGTTAAATCGCAAATAGAGCGATTTCGCACATTGGAAATTATTATATTTATGTTTTAAGACTTTGCAAGTTAAATGATATATCTTGCGATGCGGGGATGTGGGTGGCCACATGTCAGCACAACGCTTCAATGCATATCGCATATGATACAAGATAACTTTAACGGAGGAGAGGTAATTCCTTAAAGCTTCCGATGTGCGATTTGTGCACGACCCCATTTTTTGTTATGCCACGTCACCTTCATTCTCATCACACATTTCACTTTGCCATTTTTAACATTTAACTCTCGTGTCTCATAGAAAAAATTGCGATGTGCGATTTGCAGTATTGTCTGGGCCCCACCTTGCATCTTATCGCACGTTGCACTTTGCCAGTTTTAACATTTAACTCTTGTGTCTCATAACAAAACTTGCAATGTGCGATTTTTGGTATTGTCTGGACCACACCTTTTGTCTCATCGCACTTCGCACTTCGCCAGTTTTAACATTTAACTCCTGCATTTCATAATAAAACTTTCGATGCACGATCTGTGATCGGTCCCACTTCTTTGCCACGTCACCTCTGTTCTCATCTTACATCGCACTTCACGAGTTTTAACATTTAACTCTTGTGTCTCATAACAAAACTTGCGATGTGCGATTTGTGATATTGTTTGGGCCCCACCTTCCGTCTCATCGCACATCGCACTTCGCCAATTTTAACATTTAACTCTTGCATTTTATAATAAAAATTTCGATGCGTGAACTGCGATTGTCCCACTTCTTTTCCATGTCATCACCCCATCCCAAAATCTCATTTTTTCCCATTTGTGTCTTAAGTTTAAATGCTCCGATCCCGATTTGCGATTGCGATATATGTCTAAAAGGTTTTCTCCCCCCGTTTATCATTCATTCTGATCCATGTCTCTCCTATCAATTAAAATTTTTTCAAAGGGTTTCTTTGTAATTTCTCATAAAGTGAACCTACGCCATTTTATCCAAAAATTTTCGGGTTTTCCGCCATTACAAAGGGTTTTCAACCAAAAAAGGAAAGGAACAACGAAACAACGACATATTTTCTCTGAAACAATTTTCTACCACTACTCTCAGCACCAACATGTTTCTACCAGGCACCAGGCAACATTCAAGGAACAACCACATGTCATTTCACTGTTTTTTACACTTTTTGTGGAGTTGGTTGCACCAGAACAAAAGGGGAGTCTTCCTATAAACTACCACATCATAAAAACCACTTCGAATTGTTAACCTTGATGTTGTTATTTTCATTATTTCATAGCACTTTGTATTAAAGTTTTAGGATAAGCCTAATCTCTTTCACGAGATCATAATAACCTTTGGGAACAGGTTTACTCCTTTTATGGAGATGACAATTTATTATTTTTGTATATATGTGATAAACTGCCATGTAGAAAGGGTTGGTTGGTGGTTTTAGAATTTTTGACTCATATGATCTGTAATCCTTTTTGTGAATGAAATGGAATGATACTACTGAGGACTTATTACCAATTTTCTATGTGTATTGTCTAATTTACTTGTGTTTCCATATCTCCTTTCTTTCAGTTACAATTTGCAAACCATTATGCTATTATGTGTTCCTATTAGTCTCTTAAGCATGTTATGTGTTTTATTAGTTTTTGTTAGTCTCACATAGTGAGCATTCCTGGTAAAATAAATGTTATAACAGTGGAAAATCATCACTCATGATAGTTATTCTTCATGATATTTCAGTGAGAATATTATTAGATTAGAAATAGCTTTCTCTTAGTGAAATATTGTCTTTTCACGAGGGGAAAGCTCACAGGAAACTCGGGCGTACTTCCCCAGAATTTCTGGATGGTACGCGCGGTAAACCGTTCAGTGGACTTTCGGCGCCTGACCCCAAAGGACTCAAGGATCGAACCCGTGACCTCCCTCAACGGAGAGGCCCACGTATTGGCTCACTACCACTTGAGCTAACCCTTAGGGCTCTTAGTGAAATATTGTCAAACTGCTACTTTTGTGAATTTCTACCAAATGCAGTAGATTTCTATTTTACAGACCTACTGTTTCCTCTCATCTTACATTTTCCTCTTCTCATAGGATACAAATTTGCACTTTGCTACAGACATCAAGTTACAATACCCTCATTAGTAGAACTGTGGATTTGACTCAAATATCTTTTTAGTGAATCAGAGTTTATACCACCTACCAATCTCATAAAACAAATCATTAAATTTCCTTAGAGTTTAGGATGTGTCTGGTCAGGCGCTTGCTGCACAAAGTGTTGATTCCAGCACCAACAACTTCCTTTGACAAATATTCTCATGCTTCCTTGTCATGTTATTATAGTAACACATGTAAGTAATATCACTGATGGAAAGAAAACATCAGCCCTAAAAATCTCCTATTCTATCATTTTTCATGAAAACCTTGTGAGTCAATAGTGCACTCAGGAAAGGAAGGGAAATATTTTTGACACAGGGCATAATGTAAAGAGATAAGGGTTGTGTTTTGCGCAATAAGAGTGCATTGTGCACTCCACCGGGAAGAGGAGGCTTGATGGAGGTCATAAGGCACAATCTCAAGGTAATATGAGGCCCAATGATGCTTGTTGATGTGCCATGCACTCAACTGAGGAGGCTTGAGTCACAAAGAAGGCGCAGGGTGCAGTGTCAGGGATCAAGGGAGCCTTGATGTTTACTTTTTGTGTGACATACGCTAAGATGATGGTGCAGGTCACAGTGTCAAGGATTAAGGAAGGACCAATGACGATTTTTGGTGTGTTATGCACTCAACTAGGTGAGAAGCATAAGAAGGGCATAGTTTGGAAGAGTAAGGAGAGGCTGTAGTTTGAGAGTGTCTTGTGCACCCAAGAGAGAGGGAAGGCCTAGCTTAGGCACAAGGTGCATCCTCAACAAACAAGGGAGGCCTATTTGAGGATTTGGAGTGTGTTGTGTGATCTTCCTTGCCTAGTGGTCTGGATTGCAAAAACCAAAATTTGTCTATTCCGGAAGAAGAAATGCGGGCAACACAATGAGTTAGGAGTAAAAATAAGTGTGACACATACCAAATAACTAGTAAAACTTAGAGAGAACCTATTATTGATAAATATACATCAAAACACCAATTTACAAGCACTCTCCAACTATAATGGACAAAGTATGTGCAACTGCGATGAAAAGTTTCATTTTGTGAATAAAAGTGTATTAAGACTGTGAAGCGCATCATGGATGTTCTAAATAGTGCGACGACACTTAGGAAAGAAAAAGGACACTTGAAACATATGGAGTAACATGAAGCGACACTTGGTGATTGAAAATGTCACTAAATATGAAAAACGATAGGCTCCAAAATTTGAGAGTAGCAAAAGTATGGAGAGTGTTGTAGCAACGACAACACTTGGTGACACACTGGACGAATTTCAGCTTCTCTGCCTAGGAATAGATTTCAGTAAAGGTTTTATCCCATCACAAAGTATTGTTTCATTAATTGGATTAACTTAGCTTCCCATTCAACCCGTTTGTAGATGTAGCATCCACCCTTGGTTTCACACACAAATATTATGCCATATCACAATTGTTTCAATTCAAGAAAGGGTGAATACAATTGTGAGTTTAAGATATTCAGAGTATGAGTTTCATATCTCGCGTTTCTATGCTTCCAGCATGATTGGAAAATATCCTAATGGAGTCATTATAGGAGCACAAGCATTGCTTCACTGCCAGCGAGCCTGAATAGTACCCCAGTGAAGTTATCCATTTTCTTTCACCCTTTATTTATTTACTAGTAGAACTATGCTTAGGAACTTCTTTTTTTCAATGGTGCGGAAAATGGATCTCGACTTATTGAGAGTAGAAGAGGTTGCCCCTTTAGAGAAGTATATATATAACCTATGATATAGGTTTCCTCATTATATATTTTCCCCTTATCCTTTTTATACTCGATTGTATGAACATGTAAAACACCAATAAGATTTAATGTCAAGTCTAAGGAACAAGGAAACTATTATAGATACAGGTATCATAGGCTCACTTAAGGTTTTATTCTTAAATGTATCATATTTTTCATCTGGACCTTACTTGACTTAAGGAATCTTCCCAAAAGAATAAGAAGAATTAACATGTAGACAAGTGTTAACATTGTTACATCCCTTATGTATCTTTCCACATAGTCTTTGGAATACATACACACACTTTCACACAAGGTGTTATTTATGTACAATGACCAAAATAAAGGGAAACAAGATAGGACATAAAAAGATACGACAGACAAAATAAAAAACAACAAATGACAAACTGTATAATGAAAACAACTTGAGATCCTACTAAAAATAATGTTTAATATCTCGGCCATTAACGAGAAGAGGGTCATTCCTCCTATCCAATTATATTAACTTGAAATAATTATGACTGGGCTTTTATTCAATGGTAAAGGGGCTAATCCACAAAGATTGAAACTTTGTGTGTTTTCCTTTCTCTTGCTGGGCTTTATCCCACTTCAATATTAAGTCACCCACGTCGAAATTCTCAGTCCCTGCAGATTTATTATCGAATCAATGCTTGATTTGGTTTTGGTGCATGACAAATATTCCTTTGGATTTGAGCCTTTCTTCCTCAACTTTAAGCAATGTATCTATCCTGCTTTGAACTAGAATACATTTTTTTCCTTGGGACTCTTGGGAGAGTTGCAAGGTCAGGAGGTACATATTGGGTGACAAGATAAATTATTTACCATATATGAGGAATTATGGGGAGGTTTGAGAGAGGAATTGGGAGTTACATGGTCAGCCCATATTGCATTCACCAAAGCATTTTTCCATTTCCTTTATTCAGAGAAAACAATTTTATTGATTATGCGAATAAGATTTTTATTTGTTGATTCTACTAAACCGTTCCCATGTGGGTAATAATTATATGCATGCTTAAAAAAATAGCCATTTTCTGATGCAAATTCATACAGTTTCAATGAGGAAAAGTAAGTTTCATTATCAAAGACAAGCTACGTTGGAACACCAAACTTGGTTATGATGTTTTGTTTCCGAAATTGGATGAATTCCTGGTTGTTGACTTGTATTAAAGGAGCTGTCTCAAGCCATTGAGTGAAATAATCCATTGTTGTTCGAATGAATCGATGTTTCTTTGAAGAATGTGGAAATATCTTACCAATAACATCTAGCACCCATTATTGGAAATGTTCCTCAACTGCTATTGGTAGCAATGTGGCGACTGACTTTTGATCTCAACCTACACATCTCTGACATGCTGGGAAATTTTGAGCGTAAGCATGAGAATCCTTAAATAAGGTGGGCCAATAATAGCCAACCCTCATTACTTTATGCACAATTGTGTCACTCGCAAAGTTTCCACTTGTTGGACCATCATGCAAATATTTTAATACCCTTTATGTATCCCGAGGTTCTAAGCATCTTAACAAGACATTGTTATGGTACTTTCGGAAAGAACTCCATGTATGAGCTGGTATGATAGATATTTAAGGCGAATTTACCTTTTCTACTTACTCGAAAAATTCATGGGAAAGGTGCCATGATATAGATATTGCCATATGTCTAAATACCCAGGTGTGGTTGGGATTATTGGAGGATTTTTAAAGGTTATATATATCTATTTCTTGTTCCTATCCTGAAATATCTTCTTGTGAATAATATATTTCTTTCACTACGAGTCAAAAGAGGTCGTGACCCTTAATAGTATGAATTGGTATTAACTCTAGATCATATAATTGAAAATAGGTCATCTAGTTTCCTCTCTTCTCACCCAACTCTTGCTTTAGAAAGAGTGTTCTGACCACTAGACGAGGCACATATATGATCGTGTGAGACTTGAGGAGATAGGGCCTGAAATTTTTAACTACTTTATATAATGCATAGGCTTGTTTATTGATAGCAAGGTAATTCAACTCTAACCCCTATAAACTAGCACTCATCATAAGGATATAGTTTGTTCATTCCATTCATTTTCCTTTTGTGTTAATATGACCACGATAGATGCACCAGAATATAAATTATATAACATGAAGTATTTTCCATAATATGGACTATACAGTGCAATAACGTTGAAGATAACTTACTTAATCCGGGAAAAATCACCCTTCTCCAATTTATCCCATTTGTAGATTGCATCTTTCTTAATCATCTCTTACAATGGTTTAACAATATAAGCATAATCAAAGATGAGGTTACAAAGGAAATTAATATTTCCCAAGAAAGACTGCATATCTTTCTTGTTCACAGGAAAATGGATTTGAGCTATAGTATGGACCCTTTCGGGATCAACCTTGATTATTGTTTTGGCGATAATGTGTCGTAGGAGAGTACCTTCTGACACATCGAAGATGCTCTTTTTGGGTTCAAATAAATCTCGTACTTACAACATTGATCGAATACCTACTTCAGATGATGCACATGTTTTGATCTCTTCTTAAAATACAGTTACATCATTCAAATAGACTACAAAATTTTTTCCAATGAGGCTGCAGAGCATGATGTCCATAGCCCTCTGAAAAGTAGCGCCGAAATTAAAAAGTATGAATGAAACACGCTTGAATGAAAAATTCCCCCACTACTTTTTCTTTCTTTCTTTCTGAAGGTGGTCTTTAGATGGTCTGGTTCCTTTACTAGCACCTGATTATATCCGGAGAACCATTCTAGTAGTGAGAACATCTCCGACCCAAATATAGTTTGGAGTATTTTTTTGGCATATATGGCACTTGGTAATTATATTTATTTGATTCCTAATCGAGGTTGTGAAAATTGACACACAGATGTAACTCACCAGAATGTTTCCTCACAGGGACCAAGTTGGAAACCCAATTAGAATGTATTACTTTAAAGATGATTTGAGCATCCAACAACTTCCTTAACAATTTTTGGATCTGGGTTTCAAGCGTCGGATGAACCTTTCTAAGCCTATGTTGATATGAATTCACCCCTTCTTTAATGGGAATGGCATGCTGGATAATATGTGTATCATATGTATTTAAACCATCGTATTTCTATGCAAACAAATCACAATACTTCTTGTAAATATGGATAAATTCCTTTCGTTCTTTTGGAGAACAACATGTACCGAGGTTTACATATTTCGTATCATCATGGGTTCCCAAGTTGACTTGTTTATATGATAAATTTTAGCTTTGAATTTTCATGTTAAATGGTCCTTTGAAGCGGTTTTGCAAGTCATAAAGTTTTTCCAAAGACAACACACCTTTAGGAATAGTATTTCCTTTTGATGCTTCAACTACTCCCTACAAATCCTTATCGTGCTCATCTTCGTCAATGGTCGCATCTTTAAACATGTTCACATTTTCCATAAAATGAAGTATCTTCTAGTTGTCATTAAAAACATAGAAGTTAGTCACGTTATCGGGCACAAATGATTTATAAATAGTATCTATAGAAAAACCATCCCTTAAAGGTGACATCCTAGAATTTTCATTAGCTAATATGTCTATGACAACATTTCTAATTCTAGGAACAAAAAGAATATTAAATACTTAAAAATTAGAAATAAGTTGCCATACCTCTTGCTGGTAGTTTCTCAAATTTGGTGATACACAATGGAAAATGTTTCGAACCTAATGGGTAAAAATATTTGAATCACTGATTACCTTAAGTACCTCCACCTTGAGGTCAATGGATTTCTTTAAATTAAAAATGAGTGCTTCATATTCAATAGTGCTATTCGTGCACTCGAACTCCAGGCGACATGATAAAATGTAGATCCTTTTATGTTGGTCTCTAAGAACACAACCAAATCCAAAGCCATCTTGAGTCTTAGATCCACATAAATACAAGGTCCAAAAATTAGTATCTACTAAGATAGTCCCTACATTACTACTACTATGTACATTTATATTACAAGTTTCATTTTTACTTGTTGGACTGCAAGGAAGGAGCTCCAAATGTGTATATGGTGGGATGGGTGATGGCTATGCTTGATAACACCCATGATCAAACTCTAACAATAAATTTCCAAAAATAATGTTAGCATAGATGCCTAGCTCATTATGCCCTTCAAGTGGTGTCACAATGTTCTTCATATAAGGCTCGCTTTCTACTCGAATATGGTTTTTTCTTCCCTTATACGAAGCCATAAATGTGGTTTTCAAGCTTCCGTGGTTGTCATTAATTGCAGAAATCTCTGGATTATCCATAGTATCGTAAAAAAATGGTCGACGTTTCGAATCCCAACGAGGATCCATCTTCAGGACAAGATGAGAATGAAGAGTGAAAGAAGGTCGCACAGGTTATCTGCGGCCCTTCTTTCAATCTTAATTCGAGATTTTTCCAGAAAACAAATATATTCCCAAGACTCCCCTCTGTGCAGGGAAATAATTATGGTTTTCAAGCTTTTGTGGTTGTCATTAATTGCAGAAATATCCAGATTATCCACAGTATCGTAAAACAATGGTCGACATTTCGAATCCCAATAGGGATCCATCTTTAGGACAAGATGAGAATGAAGAGTGAAATAAGGTTGCATAGGTTATCTTCGGCACTTATTTCAATATTAATTCGATATTTTTCCAGGTAACAAATATCTTCGCAAGACTCCCCTCCATGTAGGGAAATAATTATGATTTTCAAGCTTCTGTGATTGTCTAGTATGTCGAGAAATAACCTTGTATCTTACTGGGCCCATCTCTACTCAAAAGTAAACCATAGGATTTAGGAATGCCCACAATAAAAATATTGATGCATTGATGTACTCTATGGTATGATGAAAAGAAAATTATAACATTGTTGAGTTCATCAATTGCCTGGATCAGTGATCTATCCAGTTGTATGATATGTGCATCGATTTTATCCCATTTAACATTGATTTTCTTAGCTACAGATAGAGGCATTACATTTTTGGATGAACCGAAATCGACCAAACAATATGGACATTATAATTAAAGATTTCAAATGTTAAGAGAAGAGGGGGGGGGGGGTGGGGGTCAGAGAGTGTTAGGATTTAAATTTAAAACATTAAATACATATTTAAGAATGCTAAGAGACTTACCAGACATGACTTGAGAAGCATAGACTTTGTGACCTGTTGGGGACTGTGATGAGAATGCTTGGAAAATCAACTGAAATTGTCTTGTTATCTTAGCAAGCTCAAAAATTGAAATATTGGCACGAGATCTCTTCATATATTCAATGATGTTATAATCAATATTTTCATTTCTAATGGGTAGTGCTGAGGTATCTAGAAGTGTAACTTTGTCATAAAATTTTGGAGTGATGAGCTTGTTATTATTACTTTTGGAAGTGTTCATAGAATTTGGAGCACTCCAAAACTTGTTATGTGTATTCTGAGCAAGTTGAGTTGGTGGTATAATCTTCCTTAATAGTTGTTTCTTTAACTATTTCTTGGAAATTTTCCCTTTACTCCTCAGTTATATCGACCAGTTGTAGACGAAGGACGAGATTCACTTACTGGTGGTTCTTTAATACTTTTCTTACCAACGTTGAATATCACGTCAAATGTATAACTAAGTGTTGACGCAACAACAGCTGAAAGTCAGACTCCCTTTCTCTTAACCCTCGTTCTTGGGTCCACGTGGTCTACTTACCTTTCCTTGGACTTTTTATTTATCAATTTTGGAGAAAATTGACAAATAACTATATTCAACAGCTTTTGAATATTAAATGGCATCTCCCGGCTTATATCTTATTTCCAACTTTATAATCAAAGTTTATACCTTCGCGCGTTATATGAATATCCCGACACATTATAATTAACCAACGTTACAATAGACCTTCGGCCCGGCCCCACCTTTCCACGCGTCAAATTCTCTATGGAATCGCTCCTCGACCTAGAAATATCGCCTTCGCACCAAAAGCGGTGCGATATGGGCAATCCGATTTCACAAATCCACTAGCGGTTTTGAATAGTGGCTGAACAGGGTTCATGTCGGGGTTTGTGTTCGCCTTTGTATACTTCAGTTGTTAACTCAGGTTTGCCTCTGGTTGGGAGTTCCAATTAACGACAGACGATTGTAACTTGCGTTGTTAAGCGATATTCTATTACCATTAACCAGAGTTAAAGGACCACGGTTTCACGGTTTCTTTACTCGAGAAAATTGAGGGAGACAATAGACAGAGACATGCAGAGTCTATACAACGGTTTATTCCAGTAGATACATATGCACAGATTTCATCACTTCGCAATTAAATAACCTCTTGACAATTAAGGATTCAACACGATTCTAGGGTAAATGCGCACATAAACTATTTAATTGGAAGCAATTGTAACACAGATTTTATTGCAAAATCTCCTCTCTTCTTCTTGTCCTCTTTCTTACATCCGAGGGTTACAATTAAATACATAAACTTATGACTCTTCGGTTCCTCTGAGAGGACCGTTTTAGGAAATCAACAATCTAATTAAAACAACTCAACTAGATGGAATATGATAGCGAGACTAATTGAGCTATTCAACTTCTACGACTCTAACTGATCTAATAATACAATCAGCTAAGGTATTGACACCTAGTTGTGATAATTCGACTGTTTCAAACCCTCCTAGCCACAACATGTGGACAAAATTACTACGTTGCTGGCGAGTGTCTAATGCCCCTGCATCAGACTCCCGAGGGCAATTTTCTTCATGGGCTCCTGTCCATGAGCTCTTCCACTGATCTGCCTATCTTCTGCAACATTTCTTCAGTCATCCAAGTGGCATCTTCCTCTGGCTTATCCTTCCATTTGATCAAGTACTGAAAGTACTCTCGTCCTCTGGTCCTTCTGAATGGTCTTTTATCTAATATTTTCTCTTGTTGCAATGGCTGTGTTGGAGGTAGCTGTTCTCTCCACTCAATCTGTTCTTTGTCTGCTGATCCTTCTTCTGCACCATCACCTTCATACTTTTACAAATCTGCAACATTAAAAATGGGAGATATTCCAACATCAGGAGGTAATTCAATCTCATAAGCATTGGCAGAAAACTTTCTAAGTATCTTGCATGGCCCAATCTTCTTGAACTTCAATTTGTTGTACTGCTTCTTTGGGAATCTCTCCCTTCTCAAGTGTGCCAAAACCTGATCTCCTACTTCAAAATGAACTTCCTTTTTGCTCAAGTCTGCTCTGCTTTTTTATCTGATGCTGCTGCCTTGTAGTTGCTGTTTCACTTGTTCATGTATGGCTTGGATCTCTGAAGCAAATTCCTCACCATCTGCACTTCTCAGTTCTGCCTTTCCTAGATTTCTTAACTCTGATATTCCTCTGGGATGCATTCCATAAACAATATGAAATGGACTCTGCCTTGTGCTCCTGTTTGGTGAGTCATTATATGCATATTCTGCCTGGGGAAAAATATGATCCCACTGCTTTGGATGCTCTCCTGCAAGACTTCTCAATAAATTTCCCAGACTCCTATTCACTACCTCAGTTTGTCCATCAGTCTGAGGATGATAAGCTGAGCTTAAACTTAGTTTGGTACCAAGTTTCTTCCACAGTGTTCTCCAAAAATGACACACAAATCTGGTATCTCTGTCCGAAACAATACTCTTGGGCAACCCATGCAATCTAACAACTTCTTTGAAAAACAAGTTAGCAACATGGGTGGCATCACTAGTTTTATAGCATCGAATAAAATGTGCCATTTTGGAGAATCTGTCCACCACAACAAAGACTGCATCATTCCCTCTCTGAGTCTTGGGAAATCCTAGAACAAAATCCATACTCACCATGTCCCAAGGCCTGTCTGGAATAGGCAAGGGAGTGTACAATCCTGCATTTTGGCTCCTTCATTTAGCATACTGACAGATTTTGCAATTCTTCACAAACTTATCCACTTCTGTTCTCATCCTGGGCCAGTAATAGAAGTGACTCAGCTTCTCATAAGTCTTATCAGTACCAAAGTGTCCAGCAAGTCCACCACTATGCTTCTCCTTGATCAAATTTTCTCTCATGGAACATTTTGGTACACATAGTTGACTTCTTCTGAATAGTAAGTCCTCCTGCAAGAAAAAATCCAGCCACTGGCTTCTATCTGTTAAAACAGGGTTACAACATGCCTCAAATGCTTCTTTAAAATCTGGATGTGTTTTATACAATTCTTTGAGAAAATCAAATCCTGCAACTTCAAAAATAGTTTCTTGATCAAGCATGAGCCTCCTACTCAAAGCATCAGCTACTTTATTGGCTTGGCCACTTATATGTTTCAAAACAAAATTAAAACCTTGGAGATACTCAACCCATTTGGCATGCTTATGTTTCAATTTGGGCTGCTGTACAATATACTACAAAGCATGATTGTTAGAATACAACACAAATTCCCTGGACATCAAATAATGTCTCCACTTCTTCAGCGCCTGAACAATTGCATAGAATTCCTTCTCATAAGAGGAATACTTTCTTCTGGTGTCATTCAGATTTTCACTGAAATATGCCACAGGCATATCATCCTGACTCAGCACAGCTCCAATGGCCTCTCCACTGGCATCACATTTTACTTGAAATGGTTTTGTAAAATCAGGCAGAATCAAAACAGGCTTCTCTGTTATCTTTTGCTTCAAAATTTTAAAATTTCTTTCTGCTTCAGCAGTCCACTTAAATGGCTGTTTGCTCCTCTTTATTGTCTCAATTATGGGTGCATTAATCTTACTGAAGTTTCTTATAAATTTTCTGTAAAAACTAGCAAGTCCATGGAAACTTCTTACCTCAAAAACATTCCTGGGTGAAGGCCACTCCATAATTTCCTTAACCTTTTCTGGGTCCATCTTCAATCCTTCTGTAGAAACAAAAAACCCCAAATACACCAACTCTTCCTTCATGAATGAGCATTTCTTCAAATTTATCAGCAGTTTCTCTTGGTGCAGCTTCTTCAGAACATGATTAAGATGCCTTAAATGTTCTTCTCTAGTTCTGCTGAAAACTAATATATCTTCCAAATATACTATCACAAATTTACCAATGAATTCTTTCAACACTTCATTCATAAGTCTCATAAAAGTGCTAGGTGCATTTGACAACCCAAAAGGCATTACCATCCATTCATACAGTCCTTCATTTGTTTTAAGGGCAGTTTTCCACTCATCACCCTCTCTTATTCTAATCTGATGATATCCACTCTTCAAATCTATCTTTGAGAAATATTTAGCACCACTCAAATAGTCCAATAAATCCTCAATTCTGGGCAAAGGGAATCTGTACCTGATTGTAATCTTATTAATTTCTCTGGAATCAGTACACATCCTCCAGCCCCCATCTTTCTTTGGGCTCAAAACTGCTGGTACTGCACATGGACTCAGACTTTCTCTGACCAGTCCTTTGTCCACCAACTCCTGTACTTGTCTCTTGATTTCCTCATTTTCCTTGGGAGTCATTCTGTAGGCTGCCTTATTTGGAAGATTTGAACCAGGGATCAAATCTATCTGATGGCTGATCTTCCTCACAGGTGGCAGCTCATCAGGTAAATCATCCACAACAATGTCACAGTAATCATCTAACATCTCTTGTATCTCTACTGGTAAATCAGAAATATTTTTAGAAGTAAGAACTACTTTAGGCTTGCAAACTAAAGCAAAGCTTACCTCTTCATCTTCTATCTGCTATAGATATTCCTTTCCGCTTAGCAACAAGGTCTTTGGATCAAATACTCAGCTGGATGGCTCTCCTTCTTCCATGGGTATCAATGTATGATGTACCCCATCCTTGAAGAACTTGTAAGTGTTCCTCTTGCCATCATGCACTGCTGCTCTGTCAAACTGCCAAGGTCTACCCAGCAGTATATGACACACATCCATGGGCATTACATAACACAAGACCTTATCTTTATATTTTCCTATTTGCAGCTCTATATCACACTTCTCTTTTACAACCAGCTGGTGCCCTTTGTGCAGCCAGGACACCCTATAGGGAGTTGGATGCTCCCTTGTCTTCAACTTCAACTTCTCTATCACCTCAGTGGAAACCAGATTGTCTGTGCTGCCACTATCAATGACTAGCTGGCATCACTTCCCTTGGAATTTGCATATGCTCCTAAACAAAGTCTTCCTTTGTGTAGGCTTAGTGACCTCTTTGGCTTGCTTCAACAGGACTTTATTTACCACTAAGGATTCTCCCCTCTCTGGAAGAATTTCTTCTTCAATTTCTGCCTCTTCTCTAGTCTGGGCAACAACAACATTCCTTGGAACAGCACCCACATTCTGGACATTCATAGTGCTTATGTCCCACTTGCTGACATCTATAACACCTCAATTCTCTACCTCTGCCTCTGTCTCTGCCTCCTCTTCCTCTTCCTCTGTAAGAACCCCTTCTGCCCCTTGCATCATCCTCTACAGATGCATTATGAGGTGAGTTACTGTTAGCTCCATCCCTGGGTGTAGCAGGCTTTCCTCTACCACCCTGACTTCCCTTTCCTCGGAAGGTACCTCTCTTCTTGGTAGACTGTTTCCTCAGGAGTTTCTCCTCTGCTTTCAAGGCCATCTGATATGCCTCTTCCACTGTCTTAGGAGACAGGAGACCAATCTCATCCTGGATCTCCAGCTTGAGACCATTCACATATCTGGCAGTCTTCTCTGGTGTGTCTTGGAATTGCCCAGCCCTTATGCTTACTCTGTAGAAGTCCTCTGTGTATTCCTTTATTGTCAGCAACCTCCGTCTCAGGTTCTGAATTTTCTTATATAATGTTAGCTGGTAATCACTAGGCAAGAATTTACCTTTTAATTTAGCCATCATTCTGGTCCAGCTCTTGATAGGTTGCTTGCCGACTCTCCTCCTTTCTTCCTGCACTCCATCCCACCAAAGTGCAGCATGCCCTTTCAGCTTTGTTACTGCAAACTTGACCTTCTTATCTTCGCTTATTTCCTCATAATAGAAGAACTTGTTCAATTCATTAATCCAGTCCACTAGTTCTTCTGGATTCAGTCCCCCTGCATAGCTTGACACTTCAATTCTGGGCTTGACTGTAGACCCGAGAACAGTTCTACGGAGCCTCATGTCAGGAGGAATTTCAACATTTTCTTCTGCTTTTTCTGTTTCAGGTTCACTGATGTCTTCAGGATCTCTGGTCTGTCTTCCCTCCATGGCATCTATTCTGGCCTCGACCCTCTGCAACATCCCCAACACCTCAGCGTTGGCAACAGGCCTTCTTCTGCCAGAACCTCTACCAACTCGGATTTCCATGTCAGCAAAAACAACTTCAGACAACAGCTCTGATACCACAAATGATGCAACAACAACTGAAAATCAAACTCCCTTTCTCTTAACCCTCGTTCTCTGGCTCCACGTGGTCTACTTACCTTTCCTTGGACTTTTTATTTATCAATTTTGGAGAAAATTTACAAATAACTATATTCAACAGCTTTTGAATATTAAATAGCATCTCCCGGCTTATATCTTATTTCCAACTTTATAATCAAAGTTTATACCTTCGCGCGTTATATGAATATCCCGACACCTTATAATTAACCGGCGTTACAATAGACCTTCGGCCCGGCCCCACATATATGTCAATGGCCCAATCAAATGCACGCGTCGTACCTTGTTTAATCTCCGTGCATCTCCGTCGAACGAACACCGTCCGATGGCCTTTTACCAGATCGACGGCTCATACGCCTATCGCTCGACATCCAACGTCGAATTTTAACGCGCGATGGCGCTCTTGGACGGTGGTTTCCCGGAGGTCCACCTTGCCACGCGTCAAATTCCCTATGGAATCGCTCCTCGACCCAGAAATATCGCCTTCGCACCAAAAGCGGTGCGGTATGGGCAATCCGCTTTCACAAATCCGCTAGCGGTTTTGAATAGTGGCTGACCAGGGTTCACGTCGGGGTTTGCGTTCACCTTTGTATACTCCGGTTGTTAACTCAGGTTCACCTCTGGTTGGGAGTTCCAATTAATGACAGACGATTGTAACTTGCGTTGTTAAGCGGGATTCTATTACCATTAACCAGAGTTAAAGGATCATGGTTTCACGGTTTCGCTACTTGAGCAAATTGAGGGAGACAATAGACAGAGACATGCAGAGTCTATAAAATGGTTTATTCCAGTAGATACATATGCACAGATTTCATCACTTCACAATTAAATAACCTCTTGACAATTAAGGATTCAACACGATTCTAGGGTAAATGCGCACAGAAACTATTTAATTGGAAGCAATTGTAACACACAGATTTTATTGCAGAATCTCCTCTCTTCTTCTTTTTCTCTTTCTTACATCCGAGGGTTACAATTATATACATAAACCTATGACTCTTCGGTTCCTCTGAGAGGACCGTTTCAGGAAATCAACAGTCTAATTAAAACAACTCAACTAACTGGAATATGACAGCTAGACTAACTGAGCTATTCAACTTCTACGACTCTAACTGATCTAATAATACAATCAGCTAAGGTATTGACACCTAGCTGTGACAATTCGACTGTTTCAAACCCTCCTAGCCATAACATGTGGAAAAAACTCCTACGTTGCTGGCGAGTGTCTAATGCCCCTGCATCAAGTGTACTACACTTATACATTCTTAGTCATGGAAGGTTCATTTGTCTCTTTAGTCTGCTTAGATTTCTCATTTGCTAATAAGATACCAACAATGGGAACTTCCTTAGAATTCATGTTGTGATTACATTGTGGGAATGTATTCTCTGAATGCCTCTCCTAATGGAAGGTGCAGTAGTTTTCCATGCCTAAACTTTCAACATTGAACACAACATTTGAGATCTGTGTATATTTCACTGGATGATTGTTCTTATTTCTCTTAAGAAAAAATGGGTTGCAAGTCTTGTTGTTGGTAGATGTCTCGCTCAAATTTCTCTTGAATTCAGATACTTCATTAGCAAGTATCTTCAAAGACTTATCCACGCTTTCCATGTTGAAAGAATAATTTTCCTTAGTTTTAATTGAAGAGGCTTGAGTTTTCTTACCCACATCCTTGGAGTCTTTAGAATCGTCATAATCTACAATGATTCCAATAAAATGCATATCCTTTTCAACAACGAAGGCTTTTGAAAAATTTAAAGGCAATGTCTCCTTTACAACTCTCTTGACAAACGAAGAGATACTGGCTGGAAAGGAAACTGTATAAAATTATTTAGTGATGTCATCGTGTGGTTGCACATTTTCAGGGAACTTATTCAATATACAGGTGAATCTTTGATTGAAATATTTCACTCATTATTTATCTCCCATCTTGAGGTTTCTGAGTTCTTTTAACAACACGGAGAGAGTTTTATCGTCCACAAAATTCTCTAAAAACAAAATAGAATTTGGGTGGAAGACTGTGATACCATATAGATGCTCTACCTTCTAAAATGTACAGGAAAATTTTACAGGAAACATCATCAAATCGTAACTCAAGCATTCACAAATGCATGTAGAACTCATCAATATGATCTTCATATTATGTCTTCTTGTCAGGATCAAAATTTGATAACAACTTCTCCAGATGTTTAGGCATGAGGTGAATATTATCTAGAAGAGAAAGTGGCCTTGGGCCATCCAATCCAAGCCTTTATCAACCATGTCTCCTCCTCCTTACTCATCTTCCTCGAAATCAATATTCTTCTCCTTCTCCATTCAAATCTTCGTTAAAATCCAATTTTTCTTCATATCTCGGTTGTTATTATTTAGAAAATTAAAAATATCCCTCGTCGCCTTCTAAACCCTCGTCGATGGGTTGAATATACCCTTTTTGTATTGTTTCTTTTGAAGGTTTTTCTAACTCTTCAAGGGTGGCAATGAAAAAATATTCCACTTATGGAACCAATACAACAGTATGGGTTGTCTCTTTATTTCTTGTATTATGAGGAAGAGCAATAGGAATTAATTAAAGATATTTTGTGAATTGATGAGTAATTGGACGGATTTTCCAAAGTTGATTATAATTAACTTCAAAATTTTGTTCCAGACCATGATGATAATATTCTCCAATCTCAGGAATAGGAGTTGGAATTGTACTCAGATCGTCATTGCCTTGCACAAATGCTTCGTTTTTTGGGTGAGGTAAATTTTCAACCATAAAAACGTCGCCACCCTTCTTCTAGCACCATCTAGCACCATATTTTTGATGGTGCTCGATCCTTACAACATATAAGGCATCTCCCTAATATAAAGTCCCAATTAGACCTCACATTTTTTGGTATAGGAGTCCCATATGGAAGATGACCTGAATGCCATTTACTTAAATATTTTCTTTGGCTTGAGTAATTAGCATGAGAGAGTAGCACACACATACTTTTGGATGAGCAAGAAAGTATGCCTTGTGAAATGTCCAATTGTAGAATGTATCAATGTTCTTTCACTGAAAGGAACAAAATTGAGCCTTCAAGAGACAAGTATTAGAACTGATCTAGTAAAGACACATGAACATATGCATGAAATAATCGTTATAAATCAAGTGGAATAGTTCACATAAATGAAACAATTATTATAACCATCATAGCACACTTTCAATATGATAAGCACCAAATTCGTTGAAATAGTTCATTTTATTCAGTGCATAAGAATGCCAACGTAAACCGAAAATATTTAAAGAATAGTATTAAAATATCCATGATCTATGCATGAAAATGTGTTGGCCAAATAAGATTCAAGTATTAAGAAAAAGTTCCAAGATACATGAGTACAATGAACACCACTTTCTCCAAATAGTGGAGCGTTAGGGCTACCACTTTCTCTCCAAAATAACTATCTCTAACTCTCTAATGCCTTGTGGGAGAAGCCAAGGTGAAAACTCCTCCTTTTGAGCAATGATGCCTCTTTTATAACTAGATACATGAGTCTTCATATCCTCATGACTCTTTAAATTCGCATATAACTTTTCAACTTTTAATGATGTTTGGACTTCTAAATAACCCTTGATCTTCCAAATGACTTTTGAACTTCAAGATGAATTTTGGAATCCTTTGTGTCTTTTGGAATTCTACATTTGACCTTTAGACTTCCACATGTGGATCTTTTTTCCATACATGACTCTTGGAATTCCACATATTTATATTTACAATAATTACATCATTATTTCCACATCATTATGTGGCTACAACAAGACAATTCAATAACATTGATGTCTTGGATCCATAGTGATTTGTGACTGGAATTTCTTAAGAGATGACAATGTTTCCACCTATCTCTTCAATTCTTGATGCAAATTCCTCGTTGTTGTTTCCATTTACCCTCCAAGGGTCTTGAAACATATGGAGTCTATATGGATCAATTTGGTCATTGGAATATGGTTTTCTTTCACTTGTCACAATCATGTATTCATTGTCTATGAATTATTCTTTGCGTTGCTTCCTTTAATATATATTGTCATGCTTCTCTGCCATGTTGTTCTAGTAACACCTGCTAGTAATATCACTCATGGCACACAAACATCAGCTCTGAAAATATCCTATTCTATCTTGTTTCATGTAAACTTCCAACTGTTAGTCAACAATGCGCTTGGGAAAGGAAGGGAAAGCTTCTAGGCATACGGAGCATTGTCAAGAGAGAAGGGTTGTTGTTGAGCACTAAGAGTGCATTGTTCACTCCACTGGGAAGAGTAGGCTTGATGGAGGGAATAAGAGTCTCAATGATGCTTTTTGATGCGCCATGTGCTCAACTAAGTAGGCTTGAGTCACAAAGAAGGCGTAGGGCACAGTTTCAGGGATCAAGGGAGGATTAATTTTTACTTTTGGTGTGTCATGCACTCAAATTAGGGTGTAGGGCGAAGTTTCAAGGGTTAAGGAAGGTCTAATGACCAATATTAGTGCACTATGTGCTCAGCTGGGTGAGAAGCTTCAAGAAGGTTGCAGTTCCGAAGAACAAGGAGAGATTGTGGTTCAAGAGTGCATTGTGCACCCAAGAGAGAGGGAAGGCTTGGCCTGGGCATAGGGCGCATCCTAAACAAACAAGGGGGCCTAAATGAGGCTTGGGAGTGTATTGTGCGCTCTTCCTTTCTTAGTGGGTGAAATTTGGGGACCATTCCCAATGACCTGGATAACTGGACATCATCCCTAAGAGCGAAGAATAGGGTCGATCATCCCCTATCATTTCAGTAGCTACATGCCCTAAGACAAAGAACAAGAACAAATCATCTATGACTTCCATTGCAAGGTTTCCAAAATTTGAATTTTATATTATAACACCTATGAGCTCACCAACGCGGTCTCTCAAGGGGCTAAGTGAGTTGCATATGCAGGCACCTCCATTCAAAGGTGCTCTGGAAAGAACTTTCTGATACTCAAGGTTGCGTTGGTCATTTGGGAGCGAAATTCTCATTGTTCCGGAATCTCCACTTGGCCAGTGTCTTCTAGAAGAGTGCATATGTGTCAAACTTCAAATCCATGTGTCCATTTGATACCTCTCAGCTTGGGAACATGTCTTGCCTATTATTAGGAAGTCATTGATTGTAAAACTACATTCAACTCCTCTATAAATTGAGCACAGATCCTAGTGCTTGGTAAGGAAGAATTTGAGTAGAGAAATGCTGGTGGAATTTCAACTGAGGAGTTGATTTGAGTGACATGTTGCTGGAGAGATGTGCATTGTTATGAGGTTGGGATGCTGCTGGAGATAGTGACATCAAATCAATCACTGGGTTGTAACCTACCCTTCTATCCATTAATAAAGATTGTTGCTTAATTTCCCACATATGTATCTGTATAAGCTTCTGTATTTCATATTATGAATTCTTATCTGTTGTATATGGTTCATGTTTCATTGATTTAACTGAATAACTTGAATAGGCATCTGTATATTTCTATCTCTTTGTTGTTTAGTGTTCATTCTTGCAGGAAATATTTTGGCAATTTAGCTTGGATTTGAAGCTACAACAAGAGTGACAGAAGGAGAATTGGAAGTGCTTGGATTCCAAGTAAGTTTCTTGATCTATTATGTGTGTCTATTTACTGTTAGGAAAAGTATCTGCAAAGTCTTTAACCGGTTGTTCTAAATGCATAGCACCACATTTAAGGAAGAATGTTTTATCCGTAATTCATAATTCCACATAACAAATTGGTGACTCCACTAGGGAGTTTACCCTTCATCCTTGGTGTATTTGCCTCTATTTATCTCTGTTTATTTACCCAGTAGCATTTACTCTGAAAGGTTAGGCTTTTTGAAATCAAAATTTGCATTAGAAGTGTGTTTTACAGTTGATTTTTTTGTTCTCTGCTGCGCCCAACGCACTGTTGAACAGGACACAATGCTTTGCATAGCACTGTCTCCCACTTAGGGGTGCGTTGCAACACACTATCTCCCTTAAGACACTGCATTTATCCCTAAAATCAACCAAATTCCATTGATTTTGTCATGGCATTTTCTTTCAGTTTGATTGTTTGTTGTGTTTTAAAGAGCCCGATGCCTCATATTGACCAGTAACTTTATCCACCTCTTCCTCCTTTGAAAAAAAAGTTTGTTCAATGTTTATTTAAAGCATTTTTCTTTATCATTGACGAATTAATTTCAAAGTATTTTCATTGTTGCATTAGATCCATTTGCTTTTGAAAAAGGAATTTTTCTTTAAATTCTTCGTTTCCTATAGGAGAAATTATAGTTCTATTCTTCATTTTCCTGTTAAAGATAAATTGTTGTTCTATTCCTCATTTCTCAAAGTAAAATGCATTTTTTTTTATTGATTTGATGAACTTAGTTTCCTTTTATGCATTCACATTAAAGGGACTGAAAAGAAAAACCTGCCTTTTCATGTAGTGGATTGTGTGTTTTGCATAGGAACAATTAGGAAAGCTGCATTTTAGTTTGTGCTCTTTGATTGTTTTCTCTCAAGTTGATTGCTCTTTCCCTCTAGTAGCTATGATTTTCATTGAAAAACTAAAAGTGAAAGATTTCTTATCATTTTAGTTTTCATTTTATGAATTTCCAATACATCATCACGGTGAACCTTGAAAGGAAAATTGATAAACAAGATCAACTTAAAATTTATCTCAGTTTACCTAACAAAGCATTGGAACCATAACGATAACATTTAGAAGGTCTAGGCTAGAGACGTGTTTTGGCATCGTAAAACATAACAGTTGCCGTTAATTGTCTGCGATACATTTCGAGTGTGATACCTCATTCCACGTACGTAAGTATATCATAGCTCGTCCATGTTCTTTCGGGTATATTGGGCGGTGTTACAGTACGAAAAGTATAAAGGGGTGCTCTCACTATGCGGTTTCGCATTAGACAATGCTAATACGGACTTGGTCCTCCACGTACCTTCGGCTATATTTGGGAGGAAAAATTGAGGTTGCTATCCATCCATAGTGAATCGAGTCGGCCGCCTTGTAAATTGTGATACACCAAACACAACATTCGGGGAGATTGATTTCCCATACTTCTTGGTTCACCAAGAGGTATTATGTAGTTCACAGTTTCTTGGTAAACCTTTTGCCTAGCAATACCCTTTTATTTTGTTTATTTGTTTTTGGTTAAAACAAATCTGTCATCGTGGAAGAACAAAATCCTTTTCCCCGTCGTTCGCGTAGACTCACATTGAAACCACCTTTACCACCAGAAGCTACTTCTGGATGGTGAAGGCGAAATCACTCTACTGAAACCAGTACTATCAGTACCTCTAGTGAAGCATTATCTTC
This sequence comes from Pinus albicaulis, assembly GCA_034641835.2. Classification (NCBI taxonomy): domain Eukaryota; kingdom Viridiplantae; phylum Streptophyta; class Pinopsida; order Pinales; family Pinaceae; genus Pinus; species Pinus albicaulis. Next base: position 118,737,529 of record CM076570.1, read on the forward strand.
CCATATACCAGAGTTGGAACACTTTGTTTCTACACATCCTGGTTCATTTACTATTTTCGAGATGGAGTCCTCACAGTTACCCGTGGTCACGATCCATCCAATCAATTAGACCATACCTCCTGAACCCGACGTTGTTCAACCGGAAGTTGATCTAGATCCTGTTTCTTCTTTGCCAGAAAATCTGAATCCCGAAGTCAGACAACCGGAAGTTGTTAATTCATTTGTCATTCCACATATTCTGTAGCTATTGAGTCTCTAATATCACATAGTCAACCTCCTGAAATATACTTTGGGCCTGACAACGAAGTCCTTCCACCTGGTTTGATTTCGATTGAAGAAATACCACAAAACGAGACACCTTTAACTCCAACTCATTTTCGATAGGAGCTTTACCTGTATGAGTCTTTTCCTTAATCACCTTCCTCTACTTTTATTGATCTTGTTTCACTTCAAGTTCTCGTAGATTCTATAGGGTATACATTGGGTCATTTAACCATGGCTAAGATAACATCCCAGACTGAACCATCTATTTCAGCTGCGACAACATATACTGTTGCTTCATCTTCGATGTTTTTCCCATTGAATTCACCCATGCCATCATTTGGAATCCTATTTGGTTCCTCCCTTATGAGTACTGAACGACTTGATCCTTTATTCACATCTTCAGTGCAATATCAAGCTGGTCCCATCAGTTATTCCCCTTGGTGGCCAATGATTTCACATAAATTACCCTCTGAAATTCCAAAATTCAATGAAAACCCTAGAGAAGACCCGTCAACGCATGTTATAACTTATCATTTGTGGTGCTCATCAAGCTCCTTAAATGATGACTCCGTTAGACTACGTATTTTCCAACGCACACTCACTAGTCCAACTGCACAATGAAGATGGTTGTTTTACTGTGTCAACCTCATTAAAAAATGAAACATGTTATGAGGATGGTTCTTTTACTGTGTCAACCTCGTTAAAAAATGAAACAAATTACGAGGATGGTTCTTTTACTGTGTCAACCTCGTTAAAAAATGAAACATGTTATGAGGATGGTTCTTTTACTATGTCAACCTCGTTAAAAAATGAAACAGGTTATGAGGATGGTTCTTTTATTGTGACAAACTCATTAAAAAATGAATCAGGTTTTGAGGATAGTTATTTTTTCTTGTGTCAACCTTGTTAAAAAATGCAACAAGTACCTTTGAGGATAGTTCTTTTTTCTTGTGTCAACCTCGTTAAAAAATGAAACAAGTGCCTTTGAGAATAGTTATTTTTTCTCGTGTCAACTTCGTTAAAAAATGAAACAAGTGCCTTTGAGGATAGTTCTTTTATTGTGTCAACCTCATTAAAAAATGAAACAGGCGATGAGCATAGTTCTTTTCCTGTGTCAAGCTTGTTAAAAAATGAAACAAATCCTCCCCTATAATGAACCTTCATTCCATTCAGCTATTAGTAACCAGTAATACACTTAGGTGAATGAAATGAAGTTTGGGGGGCATATTCTCTTGCAGGGGGAATTCGATGTGTGCTCTTGTAGGGGGCATTCAAAACATTCTTACCAACTGCAAGTAATCAACAACTGAAATTCAGGGGCAAAAGCAGGTCCAGAGCTCCAAAATGCAAATGGTAACTAGTGAATGGTAAAAATGAATAGTAAAACTCTTTTTATTTAGTCATTAATTGTTTGATATTTATTGCTATGACTATAGTTTTATTATTATTTTATCATGAAACAAGTATTTTTAATCCATTTGATGTTGTTGTGAACAAGTTTTACAACTAATGAACAGATTAGTTGTGCAGATTTATTTCAAGAATGATTTGACCACAAAGCATACTTTTTATCCTTATTTTTTGAGCTTTTTTAAAAACGAAAAAGGATTTGAAGTGCACTTTTATCTCTTTTTCGAGCTTTGATAATAGCGAAAAAGGAACCCGTGGAGTATTCTTTCAGCTCTTTTTAGACTCCGATAATGTGAAAAGATTCCGAGCACTTGTCTTTTCGAGCTCGTAAAAGTAAATGAATTGATATCTACTCAGTATAAGTTTAACCCTTTTCCGGACTGAGATAGATTATTTAAGAAAAAGGAATACCTTGGTAAAACATGACTAAAGGGGTTCTCCAAGATATTATTTTACACTTTTTCAGATATGAGCGACAACTTTACGAAAAATTACTTATGGAGTTTTCTTTCGTCCCCTTTTTCAAACTCTCTAAATATGAAAAAGGACCAGGATGTCATTGTCGTTAGGCTCGTTAAAACATAAAATAGCGATGAACTTGTCGATCATGGCAAGAATCAAGTTTCATTCATCGTTAGTCTCGTTAAATTATTGAATAGCGATATATTTTTTTCCCAAAGGGTTGAATTATAGATCAAGCATATGTTATCCTCCTCAAGCTTGTTAAAAAATAAAGAGGTACTGGTCGAAAAATGATTGAGGAAAATTTGGGAAAGTGAACAAATTTTTTTACGGTAGCAGGTCGGTCTTGAACATGACACTTCACTCCATCATCGTGACTATTTGGGTTGGGTATTATTCTTGACGGTTCATTCATACATATGGTTCATCATACCTTCACTTCAGTTTTGGGTCAATGCTTCCAACTCATCTAAGTGTTGCTGATATGTTCAAGAGAAGTCATCCAGTGAATACTCATCCTTCTACAATACTCATAAACCTTCATTCTCATGAAAGTCATCCCTGAACATTGCTAATATCAAGTAATCCTTTGTCTCCGAAATCAATAACTCTCATTTCACAATATAGTGGCTTCCTGTCGACGACAAATCATCATCCAGGAAGTTCACCTAGAAAGATCATATTCCAGTACCATGAGGCTTGTTACATCATCGAGAATATCCTCACTTCCGGATTTTTGACCGAAAGATTTTGTTTGGCGGTCGACATCAAATCATCTATTCACGCCTTGCGAAATGTACTGCAGTACCTTGAGGGCCATTGACATCAATGGTGGTTCTCTTGCGTTTGTTAACAACTCACATTATTGGTTTTTAATCAAACGATGCCTTCCCATGTTCGACTACAAATCATATATTCGCATGGCTAGACTTGTACCCGAATGATCGAGTGAACGAGATAAGAAGACCCTGGATATAGTTTCAGGCATCCAGGCTGCGATTTTAGGAATGTTGTACACATCATTTGTACGGTGACCTTACATACATATCATCACCTGAACATGGGCCTATATTTGTAGGCATGTTTGTATTGGGAAACATTGCAATGTAGACGACTTTCTACACTATGTACATGTTATTATATAGTTTATGTGCTGAGCATGGGAATGCCTTACCTCAGCAATTTATGATCAAGAGGATATATCATGATGTAATGTATTGTAAGATTGATGCAGGTTGCCACTCCGCTTCATCTCCAGCGCGTCACAGTGTAAATCATCTCAATCAAAATATTGTTATTATTATTCTGACTTCATGCTTTAGGGGGGAATTGTTATAGGTCAATTTGGGAACCATTCCCAATGACCTGGTTAAACTGGACATCATCCCCAGGACCAATGAATAGGGTCTATCAACCCCTATCATTTCAGTTGCTACATGCCCTAAGACAAAGAACAAGAACAAATCATCTATGACTTCCATTGCAAGGTTTCCAAGATTTTAAGTTTATATTATAACACTTATGAGCTCACCAACATATTCCCTCAAGGGGCTAAGTGCATTGCATATGCAGGTAACTCCATTCAAATGTGCTCTGTAAAGCACTTTCCTACACTCAAGGGTGCGTTGGTCATTTGGGAGCGAAATTCTCATTGTTTCAGAATCTCCACTTGGCCAGTGTCTTCTAGAAGAGTGCACATGTGTCAAACTTTGAATCCATGTGTCCATTTGATACTTTTGAGCTTGGGAACATGTCTTTCCTATTATTAGAAAGTCATTGACTGTAAAAATACCTTCATCTCCTCTATAAATTGAGCACAGATCCTAGTGCTTTGTAAGGAATAATTTGAGTAGAGAAATGCTGGTGGAAATTCAATTTAGGAGTTGATTTGTGTAACATGCTGCTGGAGATGGTGACATCAAATCAATCACTGGGTTGTAACCTCCCCTTCTATCCATTAATAAATATTGCTGCTTACTTTCCCACATATGTATCTCTATAAGCTTCTGTCTTTCATATTATGAATTCTTATATGATGTATATGGTTCATGTTTCATTGATTTAACTGAATAACTTGAATAGGCATATGTATATTTCTATCTCTTTTTTGTTTAGTGTTCATTCTTGCAGGAAATATTTTGGTGATCTAGCTTGGATTTGAAGCTATAACAAGAGCGACAGAAGGAGAATTGGAAGCGCTTGGACTCCAAGTAAGTTTCTTGATCTGTTCTGTGTGTCTATTTACTGTTAGGAAAAGTAGCTGCAAAGTATTTAACTTGTTGTTCTAGATGAGCACAACATCTAGGGAAGGTTTTATCCTTAGTCCATAATTCCACATAAAAGTGGGAAAGCTTGTAGAAACCAAAATTTGTCTAAGTTTGGAAGGTGAAACACGGGCAAAAAAATGAGTTAGGAGTAAAAATAAGTGCCACATAGAAACTAACTAGTAAAAATTAGACACAAACTATTACTAAGAAATATACATAAAAATTCTAGTTTACAAGTACTCTCCAAGTATAATGGAAAAAAAATGTGCGACTGCGACCAAAAGTGTAGTTTTTTGAATAAAAGTGTACTAAGACTATGAAGTGCATCATGGATTTTATAAATGGTGTGATGACACTTAGGAAAGAAAAAATACACTTGAAACAAATGGAGTAACATGAAAGACACTTGGTGACCAAAAGCGACTCGTAATATAACAAATTGTAGGCTCCAAAATTCGAATGTAGCAAAATTTTGGAGGGTGTTGTAGCATCGACAACAAGATGATAGATCCTCCACAGAATTATTTGGTGCACTCCCCTTTGTAATGTTACAACCAATGTTAGTAATATGATAGGTAGAACTAGAGAAACTATGCACTGCAAGCAAAACAAGATGTTTTAGAGGATTTATTGAATATTTTTAGTTTTATAAGATTAGGAAACTTTATCAAAAAAATTCTACAAAAGAAACCAAAGTTTAATACCGTAACAATCATGGTTAAAAGTTCATGTAAAAAAATATAATACCAAGGTCATGGGACATGTATTCCAAGCTTAATGGTGGGAGAAAAATCCTAGTGGGTGTCACTTTGGATTATTATGGCTAAAGGAAATTGGAAAAGACAATGGCAAAAGCTTTGGAAAGGTATGAGGCATTAATTATTGGCATTTTATTTATGAAAATAAAGGAAAATAGGAGAAAAGGGAGGTGAAAGGTCATAGGTTTCCTGTAAGGAGGAAAATGAAGGAAAATAATGGAAAATGAAGAAAATAGAGGCCTCACTTATAAAAAGGCTTATGAGGATCAGTTGGTAACCTTTTTTGTCAATTCAATTTTGGAGCTCTCATTCTATTCTATCTCTCTCTCTCATATGCTTAGACACTTAGATTTTCTTGGAGCACTCTTGGAGAGTGTGGAATACTTTGATTTTTGGAGAAAGAAGGAAAAGGTAGAGAAATAAAGTGCAAGAGGACATTGGGATCAACGACTACAATGGGTTTTTCTTGTAGGAACCGAGTTGCATCTATGTTTTCATCACTATTTTTGGCATGCATGGAATACTAATGTGGTTTCTTGGTCATGATATGTCATTGACATGGAGGACTTCATGGATTGATAGTGTATTTTCATAGCCTTTCCATTCCTGGATAACCATGGTGTGGGTTCATTTTATTGTTTGTTTTACTAGTTGGTTCTCATGTTCCTTTAGCTGTGGGTTTAGTATCTAGTTCCTAGAGCCTTGGTTGGACAAATGATCTGGATCCCTGTAACAACTTGGGTTGAGTTATTAGTATTGGAACATTGGTTGGAAAAATTCTCTAGAGCCCTTGGTGGGTTGAGTTATTAGTCCTGTAGCCTTGGTTGGAAAAATTCTCTGGAGCCCAATAACAGTTTTGGGTTGGGTTACTAGCCTTGGAACCTTGGTTGGAACAAACACTATGGAGCCCTGGAAAACTTGGGTGGAGACCAATCTAATGATGGTTTGTGATGTCTAACCGTGAGGTGGAGTCACTGGTCGAGGGTTGAGGTAGTTTGGATTGTAGAAACCCTGGTTTGGTTTTGATTGATGTGTTTTATGAGATCCCACATTCATGCTTGGAATATGGCACGAGGGTGACTTGCTAAAGAGAGATTTGTCATAGCCATGTCTATGGTCAGGTGGTATGTGGAAGTCCCAGACTTGGTTTCATTTTTCTTATGGAAATAAGATCTCTTTTCCTCTTGTATTGATGGGTAAATATGCTTCTTATTATGTGGCTTATATGGTTATTCTATGCTTTCCATTTCTGTTGTTTATATGCTAGTTATGAATGTATTCTATGACAGTGATGCTGTATGACTCTCATAATTTTTGAATTGAAAATGAAATAACAATGCATTTATGACCTAATACATGATAATGCGACTAATTTGATGAAGAAACAATGCTTATTAGCGATTCTTAGATAATTATGAGACCCCTATGCTCAGATATGTTATTTAAACCTGTAGTTTACATATTTGTGACATGTTTGATAGAATGTCTATCATGGCTAGTAGGGGTCCAATCAAGTCCTTGTTCAAGTGAATAGATTTACAATGTTATTCCACTATTATATTTCATTTATGGAAGTGTCATGGAGTTCTAGGTAGTGACCTGAGCCCAGGGCATGAAAAAGTGGTATAGAAATCGAGGTTGCAAGCATAGAACTACTTGGAAAAGTCCCCAGTCGCATGCATGCCCATGATATGCGCGCAACTAGAGGTTTCCAGTCACACTCTTTCCCATGTCAAGGGAGCGACTGTGGGATTGATGCACTAAAAGGTTAGTTTGACTCAGGGGCTAGCCCCTTGGAAGGTTTGGATGACTCCTGGGTGTTATGTAGCATGTGCATAAGGTATGCGTTGTTGTGTTCTGTCGATTCTACTTCCTTAATTGACACATATGGAGTTGAATCATATCATAGTAAATATTTGTCATATGTTTACTCCAGTTGGCCAATTACTTGGGTAGATGTGGGAGAAGGGTGTTACAACTACATAATTTTTTAAGAGGTTTATTATAACAAAAGATATGGGCAGTCAAAGGTGTTAGAAGAAATCACTTTGTTGATGCACCACATGCATAATGTTGCATTGGTGTGTGACTATTTAAGATGTATTGATGCATCTTATACAATATAATGCACTAATGTAACTATATATTGTTGTGAACATGTTTAGTATATCTCCTTTGCAGTGAAAAACTAAAATAACGACAAAAAATGGTAACAATAACAACAATAATAATTGTATGATTGGAGGTAATAATGGTGATGTTTTAAAGGAGAATTAATGTGATTTGTATAAATATGAAAATTTGGGCTTCATTAATAAATAAAAATGCATTAATATATATCGTCCACATTGATGCTTGTATTTTTTAACCACTCCAATGCTCGATTACATAAAAGGAGCATTGGTGCATACATACATTTAAGGCACACAATTGCATGGTAAAACACCATACAAATCAATGCAAAATGTGCATAAAAGAGTACTAATGATGAAAATTTATAGTTGAGTATAATTAATTAAAATGCACTAATGTGTTGCACTGTCATAATTCATCAAATGTGTAACATCCTAGTTTATCTCCTCGAGGAAATTTGTAATTGAACTTGTTTAAAACTATGAATGGATATTTTTTATTTTTATTTTTTGATATATATATCACCATTGGTTAGATATATCATAGTTTGTATATAATTTTGTATTTAGTAAAGTGATGATGACCAAAATCAGTAGACTATGAGTGCCTATAAGGGCTATGGTACCACAATTTGGGAAAGGTAAGGGGATCTAAGATATTTCTTTATTATTCCTTTAGATTTCCTACCTTATCATATTAACCTTATTAAAGCTATGACTAGTGGAGAAAATAAATTTCCTAGAGTCAATCCATCACTCTAGCAAAATTATCCCCTACATTTTGTGAAAAATGTTGAATCCTTATTACAGAAATCCTACTGCATAAATTTGGTTTACTTCTCCTACTTGCATTTTTAATTTAACAAGTTATTTTCAGAAATATTCAGAAAACATTGAAGTAAACTAAATGCAACCTACACATACATATAGATCAAGTATTGAAGGATTAAGCACATTCGACAAATGACACACAATATTTTTCGGACAAATGTCCCTGGAAAAACCCAATGCGTGAAAACTGGTGCAACAACTCTTTGAGGGTTCTATTATTATGTAGAATTCTAAATACAATCTAGGGTACTAGTAGTGGTCTACCCAACAGAGAAAATACTGGAAGAAGCACCTCTATATCTAGAGACAGATAATATGGCTGATTCAGTTGAGGATGAAGAACCCCACAGGTGCCTATGCAGTCACTGCATCACCCGTTCTAGATCTGTTGAATACGAGCCCTATCTGGCCCATTGAAACCCCAACGCAACTCTTTAAGTGACTACATCAGCGTTTTCCATCTGTGTGTCCCTCTCCATGAGCCCTTCTGGCTCTACATTACCCCTGCTGGGCTTATGTTGCCTCTGCGTCACCTCTGCTGGGCTTACGCTACCTCGGCGTCATTCCTCCTTGGCCTGCGTTGATCCTCTGGTACATATCTACCTCTTTGCCAATGTATTCTTGGCCTTAGATCTGAAATCCCTATGCCGATCTACCCCTCACTGCACTCCAAGCTCACTTGAAAATTCTCAGCAAACCACACCCCATAATTTAGACTTAGCTCAAGTGCTACTGCTATATGTGTGTTCTCCAATTGACCCCAAGCCTTACTTTTAATACTTTTCTTGTTGAACATTCCACGCCTATGATCTAATCTCCAATAAATGGATAATATTAGAAAATACTTGATCCTTGTCACTTAGAACATTCTCACCCACATGTCTAAATTAATTAACTTTAATTTTTTTATTTCCCTAAGTTAGACTTAGGGTCTTCATTAAAATAATTAATTATTTGAATATCTTAGGCTTCAGGTGGAATTTCTCCAAACGATTTTTGGGTCTTGGAGATCTCATGTGTTCTAGCCCCTCCTTTAAGTTTTAGAGCTAGATCTCATTCGATGCTACCCAAAATCAATACTCTCGCTTTGCGAGGAATGTGCTCTAACAACAATTCAACCCAGAAGCATTACCCTGATCCATGGAATTGGTCCCCTGTGTTGTTGATGCTTGGCTTGCTGACCCTCATCCACTGCATTGTTTCCTTTTGTACTGTTTCCCATGTCACTGTCACTGACCCTGCCTCATCTCTACTACAACTCCCTCTCAAATGCTGCATCATGTTTCCCATAGCAATACCACTGCTAACTGCTGCACTACAACTCAGTTGTTGAGAGTTAAGTAATTGAAATACATCACCCAAGATAGACAAGTCAGTTTGGCTGCATCTCAATAATACAACACCCTCTTCTGCTAATCTACGCTGACCCTCTAGTGCCTATGCACCGCTGCTGCTCTGCACTGTGTAAGAACTTCCATTGCGCTGTCAAAATCCCATCATCCTCTGTGCTACTACTGACTCTCCTCTGCACTACTCCAATATTTAGCGTTATACAATTGCCAATGTGCCTCCATAATCCTCTACACCAACTAAGTCCAATCATCCTGCTACTGTTATTAAGGACTCCCGTAGCTCATATCTGATGCAAGAGTTTGGGCACCTCAAGGATCCTGCCCCTCCATATGAAGTTAAAGAGAACTACAGATCTATGTCGCCCCAAATCTTCTCTTGAGGCACATGAGCACTCATAGCCACATCATCATCACTTCCATCATCACCCTTCGTTGTTGCAGCCTAAGAATCTGAATCTTCCTTGCCCTTCTTCTTTTGAGGACAAGTAGCGGCGAAATGTCCCAATTGACCACATTTGAAGCACTGTGTTGGTGTCCCATGTTTTGATAGTTTGACAAATCAAAAGACAAGGCAACATCAGAACCAATCTTTAGAGTTACATGATCTAGTCCTCCTGCTCTCAGAGAGGGATCTCTCAAATTATTTGTATTTGCAAAGGTTTATCTTGTGTGCTTTGAGTATTGGTTTTAGACTAGTTATTAAGTGCGGATGTTTGTTTGTTTGTTTGGTTGTTGATCACTAGTTATAATACTGAAACTCTCTTGAGTAATACATAGTCTGTTGAAGTTGAAGAAGAAATTGAAGTCTTAGAAGCCCTGATGATGTTGTTGCATGCTTATTTTTTGGATGGCTCTATCATTGGATCCATGAGCTTGGCTGTTGGTGAAGTATTCTGAACTGTTTAATGTTTTCTTCTATTTTCATTCTGTTCCATAATTTCTTACTACAATAGGTTGAAAGTCTTAGGCTAAGAAATGACTCCTGGAAGCACCTTAGACCTGTTCATCCTTCACTGTTTCATGTTTTCTTCTGCTGAGGTATTTTAGAGTCTTTAATCTCTCTCTTTAGTCCTCATGCTTGTTTATTTCTATGATAGTTCGAATAAGTTGGTTTCAGCATGATTTATGGTTCTCCCTGCTTGTCTGCTGCCAGTTAAAGGCTGTTATTGAATTCTCCTTTTGAAGTATTTCTGTTTATAATGAGCCAAGGAGGTATGTTCTGATCTTGCCCTTTGTCCTTGCTTAAACAATTGTCTTAAAGGTCTTTGCAGTTGTAATCATAGATGTGTTAGGTGTTCCCTCTTCTATGACTGCAATTATCAGTGAATATTTTATGTTTTCTAAGTCATTTGAAATAAAATCTTTGAGGAAATAGGGTGTTCCCCGAATCCTAGATTTCATTTTAAAAGTTGTTTTGAAGTCATTATTTGCTTAAAGGTGTGATTTTTAGAATTCATGGTTAGCCCTGTCTATCAAATAGCTCTTTATTGTTCAAATTGTGTTTTCAAATTCCCGTTGTTGAGAATCAAATTTCTCTTTCCAAATCATTGATGTCCATCTCATTCCAAAACCAAAGGATCCTGTGGCCAAGTTAGATTTGCCCTCAGATATCCCATATCCATTGATAAGTTTTTCGTGACCTCTTTTTGACTCCATTTCCCAATGAAGCTGCTACTTCCTCTTTCTACCTACCTTTCCTAGACCTTTCATATTCTGTTGTATCAATTCAACCAAACAAACAAGCAAACACCTGCACTTAATAACTAGTCTAAAACCAATACTCAAAGCACACAAGATAAACCTTTGCAAATACGAATAATTTGAGAGATCCCTCTCTGAGAGGAGGAGGAATAGATCCTGTAACTCTAAAGATTGGTTCTCATGTTGCCTTGTCTTTTGATTTTCCAAACTATCAAAACACAGGACACCAACACACCGGACCTTAGAAAGGTCTTTCTTCTTCTTCCCTTGTTGTTGATGCTATCCCTTAGATGCGAGAGCCACATATTCCTCCTCCTCCTTCTTGATCTTGGCTCCTCCTCTGCTGCTGCAGCCTGCCCATATTGGTCAATCTCCTGACCTCTTCTTGACGAAGAGCTGCCCACATGTATTCCCAATTTGAAAGTGTCGCTCTGCCCAAGATTCCTTGGACAAAGGTCTCCCACTTTCAGACACTACATTTAGGGCAGTCCTCACCATAAGATCATCATCAGGAGTGGCCCGCATAGTAACCAGCTAATCTCGAATCACCTTCAATCTAATGAGGAAGGGTTCGATTTCCTCTCCCCTATGCATTTGAAATAGTCATTACTGATTCTCCAGAAGCATCTTCCATTGGACATAATTACATTGATACAATGTGGTCAATGACATCCACATATAATTTTCCATATTCTTATCGAAAATGTGTGGGACCACATGATCCTTTACCCCATCCATAATCAAGTTCTTGTATCTAGCTTTATTTTCCTCATACTTCTTCAATGGATCAATGTCGACAGGAACATCTACAACCTTCTCGGCATGATCTTTGATGTAATGTTCGTCAAGGAATGATAGGATACTGGCCTTCCAGATGACGAAGTTAGATGCTCCATCTAACTTGTCCTGATACCTCAATCCATGAGAGGCCATCTCTGCTCATCGATATCGAAACAGAGATTCTTCTCCCTTCTTCTGTTGATGCTCTCAGCAAGAGACTTGGATCTGGGTTTCTTGGCAATATAAACCCTCTAGAGAATACACTCCATCTAACAAGTGATTTACCTCCCGGAAATCCTCCGCCAATTCTGTTGAATCAACTCTCTCCAATCACTCCGCTGATTAGATCTCAAACTTCTTGGCTAGAAAGTATACTAGATATTGTTCTGCACCAGCAAAAACAATGCCCCACCATCAAATTCGAAGAAACAAACTACACTTCCAGCCACGAAAACTGGCAGAATGCCACCTCCTCTCGGACTGCGTCACCCTCATGGGCCTGTGTGAGCCTTTGCATCAGCTCTGCATGGGCTAGAATGGCTCTGCGTCAACCCTTGGGTCTGCGTGAGCTAGAGAGGCTTTGCGTCACTTGTCCTGGGATTTGCATTGTCCCTCTGGTGTTGCGCTGCCTTTTCCTGGATCTGTGCTGTCACAACCACCTTCCTGTAGCATAAAAATTCGCCTCTTCGCTGATGGCTTCAACTCTCCCTGATATGAAATAACTCTGATACCATGTGAAAATTTCTGAATCCTTATTACAAAAATCCTACTGCAGAAATATGGTTTACTTCTCCTCCTTGTGTTTTTAATTTAACAAGTAATATTTAGAAATATTTAGAAAAAATTGAAGTAAAAACACTACAACCTACACATACATACAGATTAAGTACTGAAGAATTAAGCACATTCAGCAAAGGACACATAATATTTTTCGAAGAAATGTCCTTGAAAAAACCCAATGCGGGAAAACTGGTGCAACAACTCTTGAGTGTTTTATTATTATGCAAAATTCTGAATACAATTTAGGGTACCAGTAGTGGTTTACCCAACAGAGAAAATATCAAAAGAAGTACCTCTATCTCCAGAGATAGATAATATAGCTGATTCAGCTAAGGATGAAGAATCCCACAGGTTCCTACGCAGTAACTCCATCACCCCTTCTGGATCTACTGAATATAATCCTTATCTGGCCCACTGAAATCCCAACACAACTCTTTGAGTGACTCTGTCAGCCTTTTCCGGCTCTGCATCCCTCTCCGTGAGCCCTTTTGTCTCTGCGTCACCCCTGCTGGGCTTACGCTGCGTCTGTGTCACCCTTGCTGGGCTTACACTGCCTCTGTGCCACTCCTCCTTGGCCTGCGCTGCTCCTATGGTACGAATTTTCCTCTCTACCAATGTTTTCTTGACCTCAGAACTGAAATCCCTCTCTCGATCTTCCCCTCGATACACTACAAGATCACTCGAAAATTCTTAGCAAACCACGCCCCATAAATTTGACTTAGCTCAAGTGCTACTGCTATATGTGTGTTCTACAACTGACCCCAAGCCTTCCTTTAATAATTTTCTTGTTGAAAATTCAATCGTTGTGATCTAATCTCCAATCAATGACTAAGATTAGAAAAGACTTGATCCTCGTCACTTAGAACATTTTCGCCCACATTTCTAAATTAATTCACTTTAATTATTTAATTTCCCTAACTTAGACTTAGGGTCTCCATTAAAATAATTAATTATTTGAATAACTTAGGCTCTGGGTGTGATTTCTCAAAAATATTTCTGGGTCTTGGAGATCTCATGTGTTCTAGCCCCTCCACTGTGTTTCAGAGCTAGAGCATATCTGGTGCTACCCAAAAATCAACACATTCTTGTGATAAGAAGAAGTTAGGGGGGGACCTTCTTATTAGGAAATTATGCATGGGGAATTTGAATAGGAAGAAAATATGCTAGGAAAAGGAAGTTATAGAGAAGAGGAGAGTATAAAATAGAATTCCATGAATATATAGACTAGACCAACCATAAAAAGTAGATATACTTACATAGAAAGCTAGAAAACCAAGAAAATATGCAAGATTTTTTGTGACATCAATTGGGTCGTTCTATCTTTTCTATGAAAAGCATAAGATAAAGAGAATTTTGAGGATCTATCTCAACTTCATATCTATCAAGCCTAGATGCGTCTCAAATTCGAACCTATCAAACAACGAGAGGGATCAAACCTCTTGAGGTACAAACCTCTTTTCAAGTGAAAAATTTAAGGAAATGTTTACAACTCGAGAGATATAATCCCTCTCGACACTTAATAGATTTGAAGTTGATGGATCTATGTCGGTTCAGTAATGCATGGCCATGCAAAATTTCTTGAAATAGTTTACTTTCTACACACACATATATATGGATATTCAAATAGTTTATTTATGTTATACATTGAAATATTTATAGGAGAAATATAAGTTTGTTTGTTTTTTATTTTATAATTTTAATTACTTTATCTCTGTAAATTTATATAAATTTATATTATTTAACATATACATCTAAATATTTTATTTATTACTCCAAGGGTGAAAGTGAAATATCAATGAACAAAGTGAGAACAATGAGAATGTGATTATAAATTTTTATAACACTTTTAATTAAAACTAACCAAATATGTATATTCATTTATTTTTTTATTATAGCCGATAATTTTTTTTTCATTTAAAGTAATTTTTAAAGGGACAAGTGTCAACTCCAAGTTGAGCACAAACGAACTTACACATCACCCCCGTACTGGATTGTATAATGAGCCTCTTGGCTCAATCATATAATGACATTTTTACTGTGCAATATTCACATTAGTGAGAGTTACATTTTAATTTTTTCTCATAGCATTTTTTTGTGCATCTTGTACTATGCTTGAGTTGGTTGAATATTGTTTTCTTTATCAATATGCTCTTTGTTGTTCAAATTTTCATTTCTTTTATTCTTCATGCTCTTGAGTTGTCATTTCTTCTTCCTTTTTTAATTGATTTCCTCTTCCTTGTGCATTTTATTGCATTATTTTCTCCCGGCATTCGTTATTTGTCATTTGTTTTCCCCTTCTTTGTTGATATTCTCTTTCATGGCCTCTTTGTTTTTTTATTTGATCTTGTTATTTTTCAGTTGCCATTTGTTGTGATTGTATATGTTTATGTGCTCTTTGTTCCTCCCTTTGTTGTTAACATTCCTTAGTTGTGGTTTCTTGTGCTTTTATCTCTCGACTTGCTCTTTGTTGTTGATTTCTATTTAAGATGGATCTGGGCTTATGATTAAAATGGATATAGGATCTTTCTTGTTCATTTCTAGTAAATGTGTATCTAGGCTGATGATTATTGCAATACATAAATGAATGCACACCATCAATAATTGTTTTGTGCATACCTTGAAATCAATGCACACTATTAATATAATAACTTTGAGATCAATGCACAACGTCCATCTATTTACATCAAATTAAAAATCAAAATCTACAATGAAATCAATGCATCTAGTGAAAAAAATCAAATAGGATTAGAAATCAAAATCTACACAGAAATAAATGCATCCTTGGTTGTCATTTCCCGTGTCTTTCTCTATCTGCGTGCTCTTTGTTTTTAATTTTTAATTAACATGGATCTAGATTAATTATGAATATGGATCTAGGATATTTGTTGTTCATTTCTATTAAATATAGATCTAGGTTGATGATTATTGCAACACAAAAATCAATGCACATATTTAATAATTACTTTGTGCATACAATAAAATCAATGCATCTATTTTAATTAAAAAGTAAAATATGAATGTCAAAATAATCTAAAATCAAGTTAGGACCTTACATATACCTTTAACCTTTCAATTAGGTGAAAATGTTTAATATTACATTATTATAATACTATTTTCAATATAATATAATAATATAATATTATATAATGTAAATATTTCTCTATGATTAATCAATATTTAATAATATAATAATATATTATGGGAGAGTCTTTAAGTTGATGAAATGGAGAATCTGGCGGGCTGAATCCGCTGATGGTCCGATGATGGGACGTTAACTTCATCGATCCGCGGGCCCCCTGTTCCCTGCCTCCAGTAAATGATTTTCGACGAGTTTAACTCCTGTTCGGCAGGCCCCTCGTATGTCCACCTCAAAACTCTTCCACCTAACCCCTTATCTCCTCCCTTTCCCTTCCATTTTAAAATTCATTCATGCAAACCCTCCGGTCGAACTACTACCTCCAGTGGTGAACTCATAACAGTGGAAAACCCCGACGATAAAACTTCTAGCCATAGGTTTTCTACATCAAAACACTGCGAACCCGACCAATGGCGAACTAAAGAACGTCTGCCCACAGGTAATTCACCTAATCCACGTCATTTACATTTTTTTTTGAACCCAAATCGCTTGAAATCCTATGCACCTAAATCCTTTGAAATCCTCTGCATTTACATGTTATTATTTTCTCTTAAGTCCTAGACATATTATGGACTAGGATTCCAATCGGGGAAGTGGAAAAGAAACTTATTAATTGAAACCTAAATTGAAGCCTACCGATTGAAAAGACTTACTGACGTTTCAGAAGCTCTCTCTATTTTATTTAAATGTAATTCATAAATAATTATATGCCCAATTCAATGGACAACCCTAATTGATCCAACTGTTATGGAAATTTTGTCTTGTCATATGCTAAATTGGGCTGCAAAACAACTTGTTCTCTCAATAGTTTTCACTACTATTAGCTCACATGGAATAGATATGTATATGCAGTGCTTTGGTTCTCAATTGGCATACTTGTAAAAATTGGATGATTTTTCTTTCTAGAACATATATATCATAGGAAACTAGTCTCTATAGGGTTTAAGGATTTCTCCAACTTTGTACTCTTTAGTAGATTCTTCAATGGGTCCTCTGGTACTTCTGTTTTCCTACACTCTGGGTCTTTTCCTTCCTCTACCCTTTGTCCCTCCTCTACCCCTTATTTATAATTGCTGATAAATCCCTATTTTTTTCCAAATATTTTAATTTAGGTTGTAGGTTTGAAGATTGGGTTGCAAGAAGTGATTTTCATGCCAAATTTCCAATAAAAAACTAAAATTCTAAATCTTGTTCACTGAGTTTTTATGTGACTACCAACTACTTGATGGATAAATTATCTTATGCATAATGCATGCATGAGGTTTCTTTCTTCTTTTGGATATGGGTGAGTACTATTTTCATTCAGTAAAGAATAAATTCTTGTATAATGATGGTGTGGATGCATATAAATATTTTCCTGTAGGCGCTGTAAAATGATTTTCTAGCACTTCCTGTAGGTGCTGGAAAATAAATTTCCAGCGCTCTGTTGAGGTATATTTGCAAAGATTAGGGAAATACAATTGAGTTTGTGCTGACATTTCTAACAAGATATATTATTAGTCATGATAAAAAGTAAAACCATTCATTCAAGAAAAATCACATGATCTCTTCTCACCATTATACAAATTTTCACCATGTTTGTAATAGTATAAAGGAAGCTCTTTACATTAAATAATGTATCTAGGAATAGGTTTAATCAATGCCAAAATTTTAAAAATGTACTTTATAAACATGCATGATTAGAATCCATCCTCAATTTATAGTGAAATCCCCCAAAAAGTGGTTTTACTCGTCCTACTTCAACTACCGCAATCCAATATATATATATATATATATATATATATATATATATATATGCTTAATTATATAGGAATATGACCTATGACATATAATAAAATCCTTACAGTGACTCTAAAATCTCTTCATATCCACTTACAGTGAATACACCACCCTCCTCCAACTTCAAAACTTTGACAATCCCATCTTTTTTAAGTAGGGCACAACGCTTCGATCGAACAAAGTAAACCCGGTTTATCAATGAAATCTAAGTTCACAACCATTTCCTTCGCGAAATACCTATTTCTATTAACAAGAAGGAGCACCTTATCATCCACATCAAGGTTCTCCCCACAAGCCTTCATTACAAATGAATCATTAATAGAAGAACGTGCAATGGTGTCGATTCCTTTTCTCTTTAGTTCATCTGCCCTTTGTACAGATCAAGGGAGGTGCTTCTGCGATCAAGTGGGAGTAAAGGCATCAGGAACAACTAGGAGGACCAACTTCTTTCCTCTGGTTAAATCAGATACTATGATTGTCAGGAGATTGTCCTCTTTATCAATGTAGGAAAATGTAGCCTCTAGAAGCTTGTCACCCATAAAAATTTCAGATTTGATGCTTCTGTGAGGTTTAGGAGTTCTTCTTCTATTAGGATTTAAGGTAGGGTTTAAGGTTTTGGGTTTTGGACCTGGACCTCCATAGAGACCCACAAATCAAACTTCAAAGAACAAAGCAATGTTGCTTCTGGGTTACATGCCATTGATGGAGATGAGAGTGTACTGCTTGATATGGAAGCAGTGGTCATAGGCAAAGAAATGGAAGTACGTTTTGATGAGGATGAAGGCTTTCCTGAAATTTTGCATGAAGATAAATTTTCTGCCATGTTGTTAGCAAAAACGGCCATTGTTGATATGAAATAGGTCCGCGATTATGTTAACAATCCTTCAAATAAAAATGTTGAAAAGCAGAGACGAGAAGCTTCCAATGTCCAATGCAGTAGAACTATTTCAAGGAAAAATAAAACAAAGGGGGTATTTCTAATTTATTGTCTGTGCATAAACATGGGAATTGTAGATGGAAACTTACAATTTTTTGAATTTAATAAATGCGATAATGGGAACTTCAATTGATCATTGGTTAGTCAGGTTTGTCCATAATAAAAAACTGATGGTTGGATGGTTTTGGATTAATTTCTTCATGGAAGAGTCTATACTTTGTCCAACTAGGGTTTGTTGCTGATGTTGAACACAAGTAGTGGACTTGATAGACTTTATGCTACTAGATTTTGATATTTTGAGCAGAAGAAAAGGTTTTGTCATTGATATAGAGAAAGTCTAATTTTTCTTCATGTAACACATTGAAACAAACAAGGACATGTAGGAAAACATAATTGATTGAATTAAATTTTATGAATCTAATGAGATTATAAGACAAATTTGTTTGAATGTTTGAATGTATAAGCCAGATAAATTCCTACTTGTCTAATATGAATTTATTGTTGTTTTATTTTCCAGGTCTTCTAAGTGTAGAGAATGGTGGAAAAGTGGATGTTGTGCATCGAAGTGTCTTGTCATCCAAATCCAAGACAAGACATAGTTAAATATGTGCTTCATAATGTGGCGAAAAATCATGTGGTGCATAGAAAGATAGAAGTACACGGGAGGACAATGAACACTGAATCCTACTATATTTCCCTTTTTGAGGGCTTAAAGGAGGCAAAAAATAATGTTGTCAACGATATTGCAGTTTTCACGAACTTGCAACTCATATTTTTTCACAAAGGAAAAATTTGTAATCTTTCATTATGTAGAAAAATTACATGTTACATTTTACTGATAGTGCCGAGTAGCATCTAGTTGTATACTTTATAGACAAATATGAGCTGATATTAACAATATAGTAAATCATAATCCACAAATAAGTTTGGAACTTGCAACTCATATGCAATCAGATCAACAACATTTATGAAGTTCGAAAAGCTAATTTAAATACCCTTTACAAGGAATCAATAATGTGGAGCTGTTAGTTTCAATTTTTCAACATAGAATACCTTGCATACATACATACGATGTCCACTGATATACTGATGGAAGGAACATAAAGTGTAGATGCATGTGTCATAGATGACACCGGATCACGATCTATTGCAAGAGAAGTCATTAATCAACATCATCATAAGTCTCTAATATGTGAATGTGTTATTCTTATGATTTTCCTTGGGGCTATCATGGCATGGTTCTTTCACTAGAGAAGAACCCATTGATATGCTATTTTTTTTTCGAAACCTGCGATAATTGGGGTGTCTTGTATGGGTGACAAGTTTATGAACAACTGTGATATATTCCACGTATATGAACATATGTAATATTTGCGTGGTTCGTGATATAATAGATGAATTTTTTTGAGGTTATAATTATTTTATATTGTGTTATTTTACCATGTGTCATAAAAATTTTCAACCACCAATTCATTATTGTTGTTCAAAGGAAAAATACTTGCCACTAGGCATTTCATTATTCAATGTTTTCATAAGAACCATGCAGGTAGTATACCTTTATTTCTGTGCATTGCTATTTGGTTTTATTTTTAATTCATAGGTTCTAATACATCCCATATTAACATGGATATTTTTGAAAATAGTTAAAAAAGAAAAACAAATTTGGAAAGATATTACTTATAACCTTGACCACCTTTCTTAACTCACATTTTCTTGTTTTCAAAACCATGATCATATTTTTATTTCATTGTAATCCTGCATTTCATCTGGAATACAAAGGAACATGGAGCATCTAGATTCAATTCCTCTCCTTTTATAAAATCATTAATTATTTCTTTGGGAATTTTTGCAACACGGTCAAAATTCATATGTTTTTTTGTAGATTTCAAACCAAACTAAATATTTACTAGAAAAATGATTTTATATTTAGGGTATTGCACCTTAAGATCCATGATTGTCTGCCATTTGTTTTCCATGTTGTCTCAATGTCTGCAAAAAATTTGGAAACATATTAGGAAGTTGAATGGATGCAAATCTATAGCATAGGTCAAAACACACTTTAAATCAAGGCTCAAACAGTATTAAATTAAAGGAAATTTCAATATAAAGACAAAAAAACCCCAAGTTGCTAGGAAAAGCCACACCAATTGATTCTTCCTACAAGATCTATTATTTTTTGTTCCTCTGAAATTTGAGTCCCACCAGCTTGAGGTCTGAATTGAGATGCTTTGAGTAGTAATTGTGTTCTCTTGATCAATTGAAACACGATCTGTTGAAACATGTAATTAAGGTTGTTGAGTATTTTTGGTGACTTAAAAATAATATGTGGTTTTAGTGCTCAATTTCTCTTATAATATGGCTTACCAATTATAAGGCTAGAGGGGTTAGATTATTTATTCTAGTTCATCATGGATAATCATCTATATTGTTGGAAATAACACCCCAAACTCACGTTTTCTTTCCCTAAGCCTTGCAAATGTACCTCAGAAAAGTGTTGGAAAATTTGAAAATGCACTGTAACAAGTATGAGTGAGAAGACTCATAAATCAACTGTTAGTTTTCTTTCATTCACAAAAAAATTCTTGTTCAAATTGTAAAATGATTGTAACATAAGAGATCTCAGCTAAGTTGAGGACATGGGTCTAGCACACAATCATATAGGCATATAATATTACTGTGACATAGTAATAAAACATACTTCTAGTCTTATCAATGAATCAATTCCGTGGGCCTTCTTTGATGGGGCCTCTGAGTTAAATGGCTCATGTGGTGCTGGTTTAGTTATTCACCTCTCTCATGCTAACTCCCTTCGTGCTTCGGTGGGCCTTGGGCAAGGGTCAAATAATTTTGCTGAAATTAAAGCCCTCCATTTTCTTCTTTGCTGGTTGATTTTAAAACATTTGAGGCAGATTCATATTTTTGGTGATTCTAGGAATGTTGTGAATTGGTTTAATGGGACCCGGCAGTGCATAAATTATATCTTGTTACCTTTGCTTAAGGAGATCCGTCGACTTAAATGTTTCTTCACTGAGATATCTGTTTGTCACATTTACAGGGAAAGGAACCAGGAAACAGATCGATTATCTAAAGAAGGTGCTCAGCAAGATTTGGGGTCCTGGAGAGTAACTGAGTTGGTGAATGGGGTTGTTCATGCTAGGGAACAGCCGGTTTTTGTTTAAACTCTGCTGTTTTTATTTATTTTATGTACATATTTTCTCTTAAAAACTCTAAACTTCTACTTCTGTGGGCTCATAATTTTTTTCCTTATGTAAGGAGGTTCTAGGTTCCATTTTTGATTAACAACTGTTGATTGGGGACTGGGATAGTTTCTACTGCCAGTCCCTCTTTTTGATAAAAGGAAGCTTTGGGCTTCGCCTCTGCATCCGCAATCCTTCTATTCTCATCTCTGTTTCGGTTGCATATCCGGGGGATGATGAATTAAAGGAGATGCATTAGTTTCTTGAGAGGTTTTTTGTTTTTTACTGGTTGCTTTGCATCACCACAGGTCTTGTAAAGCAGCTGTTTCACCATCCCCCTTTGAAAGAAGGGAATGGCTCTGTTCTGAAATGCTCTGCATATGCTTTGAGACTATCTATTTCTAATTCTCATCTCTGTTCTGAAATTTTATTTTATTTTTTATTTTTTATTTATTTATTTTATTTTATTTATTTATTTATTTTTTAATTTTTTAATTTTTTAATTTTTTAATTTTTTAATTATTTTTATTTTTATTTTTATTTTTTTGGAAAAAAAAACATACTTCTAGTCACTGCTCAAATTGCTACATGTTCCAGGTTCGAGACACATGTCTCAATAAAGGTCGAGTTAGAATTGTGTCTCAACAACGAACCAAAATTCCCTTAATATGATGTGTTGATTTCCATTCAAGGCCATGGCTAGAATTAACCATTCATTCTCTTCAATAAATATTTAACGATCTCCAGAATCAATAACCAATACATTCTCAACCCTGTATATTCCAAAGCCCTTCTTGTGTTAGGTTGTATATGCATGCAATATTGTCTCTTGATTTTAGTACATTGCAAACATTATATGTATGCCCTAGAGAGGGACACATGAATAAATGAGATTTATTGCTTCAATGTGAATCCATCAATGAATGGAAGTTTCAAGGAAGAATTTGAGTCCCTGAGGCTGGATATGTGATCCCTTGCTTGCATACAATGCAATTTCACACTAGTTTTGATGCTCAAGTTAGAGTTCTTCTAAGGGAGCTAATATAAATGGGCTAACTTCGAAGTTACCTGCAAAACATATCAAGACCCAAACCAATCCAAAAATACAACAAACCAAAACCCTTCCAAATTCTTTGATTATATCTTCCATAGAGCCACAAGAAAAACTCAGAAGATTCCAAGTCAATATTGAGGAAAGAGCAACATGCCCGAGTGATGGATGGAAAGATGTTCTCATGACTCCCATATCCTTAAAAGGTCTTTGATATACTTAGTTAGGATACATGTAGGAGTTAATGAAATTTCTATATGTCCTTTCATGCCTTAATGACTAAGGGGATAAAACAAAATGACATGTGTCATTTTTTCTTTATTTCCTAAAAAAGTGGCTTTCTTTGTGCATATATCGAAAAACAAAATGACTTGTCATTTTTTTCTCTCTAATTCCTAGTGAAGTGACTTTATTTGATGAGTTTTATGCTACAGTTGAGACTCTCTAAAATGATTGTGAAGACATTGTGATGTTAGATGTTGTTCTTGTTCTCTATACAATAACTTATTGTTTGCAGCAGTGTAAACAATGGTTGTAGCAATTTGAGCAATGTCTGGAAGTAATATGAATGTGTTTTAGGACCGTGTTATAGTAATATTGTATACATATGTTTTATGAATGTGTCAGTAATATTGCATGTCTATACGATTTTGTGCTAGACTCATGTCCTCAACTTAGCTGGGATCTATTATGTGACAATCATTTTACAATTTGAACAAAGATTTTGTTTTTGAATGAAAGGAGCTTGAAAATCGATGTATGGGTCTTCTCACTCATATTGGTTAGAGTTCATTTTCAAATTTCATGTAATGGTGGTTGAAAGAAAATTTTGACACATTTGCATTTTTACGTGGAATTTTTTTTTTGAAACATTTGCATGTAACACAAGCAGAAGGATCTCCATTTCCAAAGTGGTGGAGCACACAAAGGATGATCTACAACAAACAATGAGGAAATTATTAGGTTTTTTTCTTAAGATGTGGGAATAATCAGACAAATGGGAAAGAGTGGATATATAAATCGTTATGAGCTGGATGGAGCAACAATGTTCTAAGTTTATGGTGCTGAGGAATTCCCATTTCTCAGAGGCTGGGAGCCCATCATTCAATTGTTCATCGAGTATAAAATTAAACTCTCTTTTGATTTCGCTGATACTTTTGATGTTACTCACACTAGGGTTGAGGGGATAGGGTTCCATGTAAAACAGGAAAGTATTGAAAAAGCAACCAAAATAACAGCTAAGGGAGAGGTGGTTCAAAAGGAAGCCAATATAGGGGGAAAACCTTAATTTTTTCCTAAAATATAATTTTCATGACCCTTGTTGGAGTGTGGGGGCCATTGTGACATTTTAAAACCAGAGTGGGTTAAACCAATGCGACAGATTCAACTATATATTACATGTGACCATCGATTATCTAAGGTATTTTTGTATCACATGAGATTTCTGGTACACATGGTTGGTTTCAATATGACGAACCCCCCTTATTTCATGCATCAAAGGTTAATTAAAATGGTGGCCCATGCAAGAAAAAGGAAGGTTTTATATCCCCATGATGTATAGCATCACGACTTCATTCAAATCCTGTACCTACATGCATTAAACAAGAAAACACAACAGTAGAGGAAGAGAGTAATGAGACACCCATTTCCTCAAAAACATAAGAAGGAAAGGGCTCTAGATACAAAGGCCGAGAGAAGTCACCAACTTGTTGCAAAATACACAGTAAAACCTAACATGATGAAAAGACCTAGGGTAAATACCAGGAGTAGTAGAGGACAACAGAAAAAAGTACATGACAACAAGAAAGATGAAACCATTGGAGGATCTAGAAAGAAGGGTGAAGATCTTGGATAATTTCACCATTCAACAAAATAATCTAAGAGGCCACAAATAACGACACAAAAAAACTGAAGCTGGGTTGAAATCTAAACTAAATCCCAAGCTAAAGGAACCAATTTTCATTGTTGATGGGAAAGAAGAAGGGTCTTCTAGAGATAAGTAGGGGCTTCAAGTAGAATCTGAATGACAACCTCAAACAGTTCCCAAAACCTTGCAGAAAAACGAAAGAAGAATCAGTAGGGCACTGGCCAAGAAGGACAACCTAAAAATCCTTGTAGAGGCAACACATATTGTTGAAAACTAAAACAGGGGAAGCTTGGATTTTTGTAACCTTGAGGGTTTTTCCAACTAATATAAAAATTTGATCTTATGATATGTTTTGGGATCACTTCAAGAAGATATGGACAAGAAGTGGTTATGGCGTGGGTCAGTGATGCACCTAGTGCCAAAAATTTTGTGCACAAGAAATGTAGTACAATAATATGTTGATAAGGGGGTTAATAGGGTTTAATGCCTTTGGACAATTAAAATTTGACTTCAGTCCTCATCTGGTTTAAAATACAAGTTTTTTCACTATGTGCAACATCAATGTTACTGATTGTTATTTATTTATGTTGTTGTGGGTTGTTATTATTGTAAGTATATATAATTATGAACTTAATTTTGAGTAATTTTTAATGAAATTATATTGATGAAAAATGCGAATAAATTATTTATTTATTTTTCGTAGAAATTTGGATATTTTGTGTTATAATAATAAAATTTGTGTCGAAAATGACGCAACAAGAATAAGAAGAGTAGGAGCACTATTTAAGAGTAGGATTGCAAAAAATAACATTCTCTAAAAAGCAACTAGAAAATTCAAAGGATAATAGACTAGGAGTTTAGGAAATTTTTTTATAGAATCAACTCAAAGGGACAATCCAATTATTAAGATGAAATATTAGTACAAAAAAAAACCTATAAATGGAAGAGAACCTCTAACTTCATGATTATCCTTATAAGTCCTTGGGGAAGATTCATTAAGCTCTGGGATAGTGATGTCATCCATTAGTAAGGTTGCACAATCTAAGAAACCCGAAGATAAGGGAGGATAAATTGTAGATGTTAGCCATATTGGAAGTTCAATTAGTGAACTTCTGATTGCACCAATTTCTTCATGCACCTTTTGAATTAAGTCCCTATGCTGAATTATATATTCTATTGATACCTCGATTTGCACTTGCAAAATTCCCAAGTGGATGTGGACGAAATAAGAGAGGAATGACTGTGTTCAACATAATAAATAAATAAATAAAAATGATTCATGGTTTTTTTTTTATCCCAACGAGGTCTCGTTAAGACATGAAACTAGATAAAAATAGATGGAATTGAGCACTTGAGGTAGAGAGGTTAAAGGCATTAGGGGACATCAAAGAGCTGGGAGGGAGGAGTAGATAGAACAACAAAGGAAAATAAGACAATGGGTTAAAAAAAACACAACCCATAACAACCTTTCCCATCTTATGTAGAGACCACATAAAAACATAATACCTTTGGGAATCCATATCTAGCCACAATAGGTAAATT
Source organism: Pinus albicaulis (assembly GCA_034641835.2). Taxonomy (NCBI): domain Eukaryota; kingdom Viridiplantae; phylum Streptophyta; class Pinopsida; order Pinales; family Pinaceae; genus Pinus; species Pinus albicaulis. The sequence continues at coordinate 118,763,775 of CM076570.1, forward strand.
CCACCATAATTTGGTTGAATGTGCGAGAAGGAAAAATGAAGTGGGATGAAGAATAACGGAAATACAAGGGGTAACGAGGTTTTTTTTATAATACCATACCTAATTTCACTATATGCTTCATAATATGAGCATATTCATTTGTATTCAATTTTTAGAAGGTTAATAGAACAAATTGCATAAACTCATAATCATGTTAAGTCTAAGTGGGCTTAACAATTTTTGCCAAGCTTTAACTAGCTTTTATAAGGTATAAAAGGTTTTACAAAGTCATTGTAGAAACATAATACAAGATAAACAATATCAGTAATGCAAGAGGATAGATATATGTGTAGGTGCTAGTGAAATAAGTAATGGTCATTTCTAGAGTTCTGTAGGCGCTGGAAAATGATTTTCCAGTACTTCCTATAGGAGTTGGAAAATCATTTTCTAGCTCTTTTCTGAGGTAGATTTGCAAGGCTTGGGGAAAGAAAATTGAGTTTGGTTTGAGTTTGCATAAGTTCAAACACTTATGTATAAGTTTGGGCTGAGTTTGCGTAAGTTCAAACACTTATGTATAAGTTTGGGCTGAGTTTGGCAACCCCTCAGTTCAACCTAAGACTCAATTTTCAAAAAGAGGGGTTCACCTCATTCATCTCTATAATATCTCTTTTAGAAATACCCTTTTCGATTTAATATTCATCTGTGTATCAACACAAAGGGAAATATTATTGACAACTACTAGCACAAAGTGTAATATTATTATTGAAAACTACAAAGTACCAACACTTATTGCACAAAGTATTATTATTGACAACTACAAAGTACTAGAGATGAATATATTATTGACAACTACGAACACAAAGGGAAATATTATAGAGATGAATAATGTTTGGGATTCTCTGTATCTAAATTCCCTTTGTGCTGGTAGTTGTCAATAAGTTCAAGCTAATTGACTCTAGAGTTAATTTACCCCTATATATATGTCTTTCAAATGAACGAGAATAATGAACTCAATATATTGCAAATAACAAGCAAAGGATAAAAATTGATACCTCTGGGCCTCTTGATTTTCATAATATTCCTGGATTAGTAAATGGTTTGTTGTTGGAGTTTGTTATGCGACTTGGATACATTGTTAAATATTTTTGTTTCAATTAAATAGACAAGGACTTCCTGTAGACAAGAGCTTTTCTTTTTTGGGATGCTGTGGTTATAATACTTCATTGTCTAGTGTGTGTATTTACAATATTTATGGAGTTAACCTGTTACCATCAAGTCATTTATTTGTCAGAGGTGATTTACTGGTAGAATTGATAATGAACCTTTGTTACATCAACCTTACTGATACTGATATTTATTGATTTGCTGATAATACTAAGCTTTCCTGATTTTTTGATAATACCAAGCTTTCTTGATTTTCCTACATCGATGAACAGTGGCATACACTAATGGTCAATGAACCTTTGTCACAACCTACATCGACGAACAATGGCCAATAATCATACAAAAATTCAATGCATGCGACAAATTACTTGTGGACAGGAGTCGGGAGTGTGGTTGGTTGGTTTGCCTATCTCTACAACATTTGGAGGTTTCAAGGTAATTTTTGCAGGTAATGGAAGACAAGGAAACTGGATCCATTTTGAACGGGAGGCTGCGAGAATCATCATTAATGACATAGGTGGAGCGGGGTGGCAGAGGGGAGGGACGCAAGAGGGGATTGCGATTGCTGGAGGTGTGGACTGACGGGGGCCCTGCAAACGTGGACTGACATTCCATCGCCAGATTCATTCCACCAGATTTCTCCATTTCGTCGACTTATATACAATTCCATATATTATATTGGGCCTAATATTATAAAATTATATTATTATTGTCATACACTCAACACAGCTATGTGACATCGAGAGTGAACACTAAATGATTAGATGGTTTTAAAAAAAATATGTTGATATCTTTGTTCAAAAATTTACGATTCAATTCTTATATAGAAATTTTTTTATTATATTAAACCTTTATATCAATTTTAATAGTAATCATATGACTTTGGTACAACACAAATTTTAGTAACAATCATCTTTATTTATTAATAACTCTTATATTTAGAATTAATACAATTAGAAAAAAAAATTAAAAAAATAAATAAATTCAATTAATTAAAAAATAATAATTCAATTAATTTTAATAAAATAATAATAAATAAACCCTTATAATACCTTCTTAGTATTACAATGAAATAAAAATTTTATATTTATCCATTATACAATATATATTAACCATCTTAAAATTATTTATGTCTTAATGACCTATACATTTCCTCCAAAAAAATTAGTATTAACAAATATAATAAATTTTTTAATATTATTAATTTCAATAAATTTAAATAAGGTAGGATAGCCAATAAATAATGAATTAAACAATAATAATAATAATAATTTTAAATAGGTCATTATTAAATTAGAAATAAAATAAATAATTTTTTTTTAAAAACTAAAATAAATAGCTAAGTAAATTAGTAAAAAATTTCAAAAACTGGTTGGTCTTTTTCATCCTTTCTTTCCATTATTGATTGACTTTGAACTTTTCTCTTCTTAGCAGATTATCTTGAAAATGAGTCTTGATTTAGACTCTAAACATAAACTAAAAATGAAGATTGTAGATATTCTGAGTTTTACATCTGAACAACACAAATTTATTTAAATAATCCAATTGATACAGAAAAATAAATAAAAAAGAAACAGAGTCATATACTTCAAAACATATTTTTGAGTCCATGATTTTGTTGTGTCCTCACTTGGAAATTATTAATGCACAACACCATTTGTATTTAAAAATCTCAATTCAAGCTTTACCATTAGAGTTCGTATTTAAAAATCTCAATTCAAACTTTGCCATTAGAGTTTATGTTTGGATGATAAACCTTTATCTCAAAAATATCCTTCGAAGGCTTGAATGGTTAATCTAGAGGGATTTGGATGCCTATGCTAAAAACTCCCACACTAAATGTGTTGTCATCCGACCCTTAATATCTGCCTTCCAGTGATACATATAAATTCCCCTTTTGATCCCGCGTTGCTATAACATGACAGTAGATTATTCTATAACTCTTAATGCTACTTCATTACACGCTTGGTGGCCATCATTTTCAAAACATGTGCTCCTCACAACGCTCTGTAATTCACACCGTGTTGTTTATTTGAATACGATCGACTTGAATTAAATTATGAGAAGTTGGAAGGAATTTCTATAGTAATTCACAAAATGAGGAGATATCTTATATCCTATTTGTTTTAACTTTTTAATTTCAATTTCACTTTTTGTTATGTTTTATTTTTTTTATTTAGCATAAATTTAAATGTTCAGGTATACCTAACACATGCACAAAACCTACAAACCTTCCTAAATACTACATCACATGAAATTTATAAACCTATGAATAACTATAATAACATGAAATCTAGAAACCTCAAGGAAGGTTATTTAAGTGAAATGATTATACATGAAATATGTAAAAGCTAAGAATCACTACATTAATATATGAAATCTAGAAACTTTAAGGAAAAATTTATTGTAAATCAATAGAAACATTAGTAACTTGAAATCAAGTTCTTAGGCTGTATTGGAAGTGGGTGATGATTATAATACACATTAACAATATTTTTAGGATTAATATTAATTTCTACCTTGTACCCAAAGTTGGTGATGATGCAACCAACCACTACTATTTTTTAAAATTTTATTGATTTTTTTGCATCGTCTATCATATATATATATGACAACAACTCTCCTTCCTTAGCTTGCTTATTGGTGGAGAAAAATACAAGTTAAATTGCAGTAAGCAATTTTGGATAATAATCTAGCTAGTATGGGTTTCTATCCGGAACACCTATAGTCTTGAATGGGGGTGGGCAAAATAACAACCAAGTTAGCCATCTAGATTGTACCAAAAGTTGGCAATGATGCAACCAACCACTACTATTTTTTGAACTTTTATTGACTTTTTTGCATCGTCTAACACACACACACACACACACACATATATATATGACAACAACTCTCCTTCCTTAGCTTTCCTATTGGTGGAGAAAAATACAAGTTAAATTGCAGTAAGCAATTTTGGATAATAATCTAGCTAGTATGGGTTTCTATCCGGAACACCTATAGTCCTGACTGGGGGTGGGCAAGATAACAACCAAGTTAGCCCTCCAGATGCTTGTACATCAGTGGATAGACAACCAAACAAACTAATGATTCCATTCCTAATTAGGTAGCTCTTCTCTTTGAGGGGAGAACCCTTCAGTGGCATTAGACCTTACGAATTAAGGGAACTCTTCTAACTCAGGCCGACAAATAAAATAATAGATAGTGGAGTGAGATGCCCATCTATAGTATCTCTGGTTAGCTGGTTTTGATCTCGATATCTCAATTGACCGTATCCAAGAAGTTACAAAAGTACACATCCTTCAACGTGGTTTATGGGAAAGAAGTGGTGAGCTTAAGCTGATAAGAGTACATTGATTAGCTATAACCATGAAAGTTGATATGAGTAACCCAAGCCTATACACCAACATTTCAATGTGTTCTAATTTCAAATAGATATTGTTACCAACAAAAATCATTTCGTATTTAGATTGTAGGTAGCATCTATAAGCACGTATATAAGGAACAACCTCCTCCCCTGCCCCACAAGGTTAAATTCATGCACCCATCCTGCAAGTTGAAGTGGTGAGGCGGGGGGTTGAGCACCATGAACTTGCATTTGATGAGAGTGGGTGTAGCATATTATGGGTTTGTTGTAAGTTGAAGGAGAAAAAATGAGAGCTCTAGTAGAAGATGCCTTGATCCATTCTATTCCTATTCCAAGAGAGAACCCTTTTTCATATACTTGGGCTGAACCCAGAGTAGCCTATTCAAGGAGAAATGGAAAAGAAGTAAATGTAAGAGCATACTAATAATACATGTTAAAAAAAAATCCGGGATCAATATTTACCATCTCAGAAGCAATGGTAAAATAATGGGGTTTCTATAAGTCTTTCATAGTCAAGTGTTGATATTGTGGTGTATAAAACATTACAATCAAACAACTTGCCAACCAATCTTGTCCAATGGAGAATAATCCGATGCCCTTCAACTCCAACCTTATGTTTATATTGTCAAAGCTAGAGGTTAATTATTTGTTCATATAAATATACTATTCTTATTATCCTGGAAATCAATTGAAGAAGTGCATCTATGCTAATCTCAGGAGCACTCATTTTTGTTTTTCATTTTAAATAGCTACTAATTTGGGATCTATTTTTTTTTTAAACAATTTTTTATTGTGGTGACATGTAAATGTTTACACTCATCTACAAACACTACAATATCTCCCCCACACTAAATTATTATTGACCCAACATTTAAATTTTTACACTAATTTATGGAAACTACAACACCCCCCCCATACTAGGTTGTGGAGCACTTCTTGGTGCAATGATGAACAATCAAATTTGACTATGAAATTACAATATTTTATAAGGCAATTTTTTTCAAAAAAATCTCTTCAAGGGTGCTGCCCATGAACCCCCACCAAGGGGGGATCCAAAGAGTTTTTTTCACCCCTCTTGGACTCCCCAGTGACAATAGTAAGGGGACAAGCACCCCCACACCCCTTGTCAGGAATTAGGTCCAAACATGGCTTAAAAAATACCTATAAATAAAAAAGATAATAAAGCTCCACAACTAACAAAATGGGACTTCTTCTATTGATGTTCAAAATGATCTAGTGCATCCTTAACCATTTCACATTATATCATTTAACAACTATCATCTATTTATTATAAAATATCCACTATACCTCATACCAATTCTACAAAATAAGACTTTACTATATATGTTTGTGTCTGTATCCACCCAACGTGGGGGGTACATATAAAATTATCCAAAGCCTATATCTTCTCTCTCTTGTCCTATCTTTATTTTCTCATAGTCTTCTCCCTTTTCTTTGACTAGTTGGCATCCTCCGTTTACTTCCTCTTCATTAGTAACTTGAGATCTCACCTATTTTCTTGATTTTTTTCATCATTTCAATTCAATGTTATTTGCCACTCATAATAACTTTTATGCTACATGCAAAAATCAACTATTAATTTCTCTTGAACCACCCCATTCCCCCAACGTTCCATCTATTATACCTTTAGAATTCCATATTCAAAATGTGAGCCCAACAACCAATGAAACACATATGGTTGTGTTGGCAGTGTTAGATGCCACCAACATGTAAGGGGATCTCCCCTATGTGAAGTCCCAATTAGACCTCACACCGTTTGGTTTAGGAGTCCCATATGGATACGGTTTAACCACCGTTGGAAAGGTTTCAAAGATATGCCTTGGTTACAATCACACACAAGAGATCACAAAATCTCTTTGGGGCAGCAAGTATGTAAGCTTTGTGAGACACCCATTGTAAGGTGTATGGGGGAACTTGCACTGCTATTAAAGAGAAAACAAGCCTCTGATTAGAAAAGTAATAGTATTATCCTAAAGGGGGACCCAGGAACAAAGAGAAAGGCTTTTTGAGTGCCTGCATATTAGTCCACATAATAAACAATAATCATGAAAACATAACATCACTTATTCAACAATAACCATAGCTAAGAAACGAATTAGTTCATTAAACTTAGTATGTAATTAAAGAAACATATATCATAAACATAACAAGAATAGCCCTAATATATCTATGATACATGTATGAAGAAGTATTGTTTCATAGAGCTTTGGATTATGAAATCAATATCCCAAGTACACTCTTACATAAATCAAACACTATATCCAATAGTGGAGCATGACGCCACAACTTGCTTCTCCAAAGAATTATTTATCTCCTATGCACTATAAGAGAATCCAAGGCAATACTCCAAGAATCCAAGCCTTTAGATTGAGTTATGAGGAGCTATTTATAACAAATAACAATTACCTTTAAGCTTCCTCATGACTCTTCAACCCTTATGACTTTTCATATTCTATATGTGACCCTTTACATTCCATGTGTGGCTATTCGCATTCCACGTGTACCTCTTGGAATTCATTACATACCATTTATTACAAAAGAAAAATTACATATGAGATGGTGGTTGTAAATGATAGTGGGACAAAGTCTCATCAAATTTACAAATAATTTGCTTCCTCATGGAGCTTATTTGTAATGTATGTGTGCCATGCTCTGAACTCCGTTGAGATGAATTTGAACTAAACTGGAAATTCCCCTGCATAACACATCTTCACCTCTAGTTCCTCCATAAATATGTTCTTGGAGCTTGACTATATATCATTCCATAACCATGAGAGTTTCATGTGAGATTTGACTAGTGCGATGATGTACTGTAGATAATGTCTTTGGTGATCTCCAAGACTTCTTGTTATGTTTCTTTTTTGATCTATTTTATGTACTTCTTGATCTCCTAGAAGATTATTTCCCTCCCTTTTATTTTTTCAAGTGATTCTATTAAAGGCGTCCCATGTTTTTGTGCTAGACTCTAAACCATTGTGCAGTCAATTGTAAGTGGAAATGGTGCTAATCGACTTCTCCTCAAAATCCATATAGTTATGATGGTGGATTCTTAGTTAAACTCTATCTATCTCAACAATGATCCGGTATTTTCTTTCCAAATTTTTTGGAGAATATAAAATCTTGGAAGACCATTCCTGAATTTTTTCAATCACTCTGTTTTCCACTTTCAGGAGTTTTACCACTTCTTGTGCTTTCTTATGAATGCCAATGAGAGGAGCCACCACTTGGTGTAGAAGGATCATCTCATCATACAACTGTGCCATGGTGTCTTCCATTGGCCCTAGTTCCTCGTGCATAGCCGACTGTCATTCTACGGTATTGAAGCTCTATGAAGATAATATTTGATTCTCCACTGCAAGGTGTCCCCCCTCTTGCTTTACAAAAACAAGTTCTCTTCTTAATATAGCATTCTCATTCAACAAATATTCAGAGTTGTCCTACACTATTGTAGCAAAAGAAAAATTTGCTTCCATAATTTCCAAGGGATTCATTCTGGTATTGATATTTATCACCTTCTCTGTAGAAACTGAGACTGGATTATGAGGATCATTTGGGAAGTATTTGTGCCTCTGCTACATGATCCACTTTTTGAGTTGATCAAACGTGACACTACACACATCCATGACTCTTTATGTAGGTGGAGGTGTGATTCCAATTTCTCCAAATGCAAAATGACCACCTGTGAGAGCAATTTATTCTGGAGAACATGGTTCATCATCAATGGGTTGTATGGTATCCCCTTCCTCCAACTCTTCTTCTATCTCCTGAGTCAGTTGTTCTTATTCCAGTATTTGTGTTACTTCTTCCTCCTGGGATTTCCTTTGTTGTTCCTCTTATATTCTTCTACGTTCCTCTTCTTCTTCCTATTTCTTCCTAAGAAAATAATCTTGCTTCCTATTATCCTCTTCTTCTGATTCTCACCTTTATTATTTTGCATGAATAAATCCTATGTTCAAAGGATTAAATTTCCATTTCCTACTACTTTATCTTGTCGAATCATACTTGATCCTCTTCCTAGAAGCTACACTCTTTTCTTGAGGGGTCATCTATTCTACCTCCTACAATTTCATATCTTGAGCTAGTGGATCATGGGGTGAACTGGTCTCCATCCATGGGTGTGTCTTCCTAACTACATTGTACCATATCTTCACCTTCTCATCTTTTGCTGTAGACATTGATTAATATCTCCAATTGAAACTGACCCTTTCACAATTTTGCACACTCTCTTGGGATCATATCCATGAAAGTATTTAGTTGCGAAGTGCAAGTGATCTAGCTCTTGTATTTTTTCATCTGCCACCTTGTGGCTCTTTAGCTCATATAATTCGATCCTCAAAGGGAATATGGGCCAAGGGGCTTTCTTCCTCATGTGAAGGATTCCTAACAATCCCTTGTCCAACTAATATACTACTTCTTGCACGACCACCTTATTGGTCACATATCGCGGCATGATATGGGGGGATAGCCGACATCCAAAACATTGAATGCATGTGACCTTAGGCACTGCAAACCAATCTATGATATATTTTAGCGACTCCTTCACCTGATTGGTCATGCAAGGAGGATCAATCTCGAATATCATATGGAAAATGACTGCAAAGAAGTGCTCAAACAATCTGTCATACACGCCTCTAAATCTTGATTCCGACAACACACTATAATGGAAGTAAACTGGGAGCTTGTTCTAAGGGGTAAAATTCCAAGACATTGATGTGAAAGCATATTTTGTAGAGATTGCATCTAATATAAATGTAGAAATATAGAGTTGTGCTGCCTAATTTTTCCTCAAAGATGATTTTTCCTGCCCCACATGACATTGCAACTCAAATGGAAATATATTTTCCAAATTTAAGACTTTACCATGGGATACCACCATTTTGAGCACATATATCCAGTTTTCCTCAAACACCTCAGTGTTATTTCACTGATGCAACCAAGAACGCATAGCTATTAGATACTAATATACGTCTCTAAGAATCCTAGTCGTGTACACTATGGATGGAGGTGACGAAACTTAAAAGGCTCTTGACACCAATATTTGATGATGTCACTTGTGTTGAGGTCATCCCATTTAGTGTAGAAGTCATTATTTGCATATTTTGTGGGCCTAAGCATATTGTAGTAAGTCTGCATGTCTTCTGCATAATAGGTGGTGAGTTGACCTCCACTTTCACTGATAAGAACAAGAAGAGAGTCATCCATGCATGTGAGTATCCAATCAATCACTTCTCCACAAAGGATGATCAGAAATATGCATGCTATCGTATGCATCCTAGACCTCTTGATATTGATGTATGCTTGCAAATCCTCCAAGTTCTAAACTAACCTTTTTTGCATGAATGTATATCTTATGCCACTCCATGTGACCTCAATAGAATTATCAATGAAGCACTGTGTATCTGAATAAATGGGAATGGTTGGCTTTGTTACTTCAGCTTCTTCCTCAATGATTTCCTTTGAAGCTTCTTTGGAGGCCACTTTACTTGTAGTGGGAGCTATGGCTCCAAAAAATGATGAAAGAGTGACAATACTTGTCGCTCAAACACATGTTTGTGGAAGCACACTCATGGTGACAAGATTAGCTTTATGAAGTCCTAATTTTGCAAAAATATCTTAGAAAATCATATTCAAAGAGCCATTAGATGTAATTGAGAATGTAAATATTTCAACGACAACATATAGCTACATGCATGGACAAAAAAGCTACATGGAAATAAGGAGGGAACACTTTCAAAGTATGAAGGGGGTCTAGGGGTGATTTACGGCTTTTTAGTGTGCTCATGTGCTCAAGCAAGAGAATGAAAAACTCAAGGGTGCAAGGGTGTACTCCGAAGAGATGAATGAATCAGCCTTCAGGCCTTCAGGCCTTCATGGTTCACTCATGTGCTCAAAGGGACAAAGAGGGTGCACTACTGCACTCCGAAGAGATGAAGGGGTGAAGCTTTGAGCCTTCAAGGTGTGCTCATGTGCTCAAGAGCAAGGAGGGAACACTGACGCATGCTGAAGGGACAAAGGGAAAACATTCAAGCCTTCGAGGTGCACTTGTGCGCTTAAGGAGGGTGTAGTTCTTTGTGACGAAGTGTGTTCAAGAGGAAAAATTGTCTTTTCTAGGCACAATTTTCAGAGATGATCACGCTTCGAGTTCCAAAAGTGTGTTCTGCCAGAGGAAAGCTCAAGGAAAAGTCTAACAACAAGATTGAATGATGGAAATGAGAAGAAGAAATATCTACAAGCTTTTATGGATGTTGTCGCAATCATAATTAGAATGCGAAGAGACAAGGAACATGCAGAGTCGCAACCAGCGACAAAAAATTAATACCTGTAGAACAATATTGAATAGAAACACTAGTAAATAAACTAAAAAATAAAGAAACGCTAGTAAGGACAGAAATATCTTCATTGAAATCATGAAATGAAATAAATTGATTCAACATGCAAAACTCACTTGTAACGCAGATCGACAAAGAGTTTCTTGATCCACATATGTTTTCCAAAGCCAGATGAGAATGATTATGAAAATGAATGATTAGCTGGGTTAATTTAAAAGAGATTACATGCAAAATTGTTTCATGCATGCTCGCCACTTGTCGAAAAGTGACTAATATAGTTGAGGGAAGTTAAGTGGGCTCATATTTTATAGGAGTGTGCCCACATGCAACAAGGAAGCTCATGCATGCATTTAAGAAGGGCACATATCTTCAACATGAAGGAATGTGCTTAAGGAGGGTGCACTAGTTAAGTAGTAAGGAGTGTGCTTAAGGAGGGCGCACTTCTTCAAAATGAAGGAATGCACTTAGCTTAAGAGAAATTATTCGTTAACTAGAAGTTTGATTTTTCCTTAAAGGGCACTTTCCTTAATTTTGTTTACTTTTTGTGTGATTTGGAGTGATTTTCGAGTGTGAGCATGGAAAAAAGGTTAGTTTCTAAGTCAAGAAAATTCATGAGTCCACCTAAACATGGGTTAGATAACACAAGAATTTCTAGGGGTTAGGTGACTGTTAGTCATCAGTAATTTTTGCCTTCATAGATGACTAAATGATTTCCCTAGATTTCTAGAAACAAAGTTTATAGACATTGTGAGTTCTAGAAATCTCACTTCCTTCATCATCCTTAAAGATAATTTTCACTATTTCATATTTCCATCATGTCCAACTCTGCTTACCAGTCCCAGAAAACCCATTAGTGGCTTAGGTCACTCTTTCTGTCTATATGCTTTCACCTTTGTCCCAAATCCTCTGTTTTGTGTTGCCTAGAAAAACCCCCCATTACTGCCTAAGCTCGCCAATCAAACAACTTTATTATGTCTCCCAAAATACTCCTAAACTCTGATAGTCTCAAACTATCTCTGTAGGTTCTTTAGATAAATCAAGTACATTGGATTTTGGATCTTCAATACATTATTTTATCATAAACTCTTTCTTACACTTGATGATCCCAAATTCTAGGTCTTAGTCCAAAAACAAAGTCTAAGAAAGCCTCCACTAGGTCACCTAGAGTTTCACAAGGTCATAGGGTGGATTTGGTATCCTAACAACTATGTTTTACCTACATGAAGAAACTACATTCAAAGAAGAAAAAGACAAGTGATCTTGTCCAAACTGATCAAAAGAAGTCACTCAGAAAGGCTTTTGGCCTAAAGCAAAAATCTTGCAAGGGGAAAACTGCCCTTTGCTCACATTTCTGCAAGAGGATCAAATAACCATCAGATTAGCAATGGGTAAGGTAAAAAAGAAAATCATCATAAGAAGACCATTCATAGCAAGAAGAAAGCAACAAGCATATGTTTGAAAAGAATCAGGGTTTATGACTGTTTTGACCAAGCAATAAATCAATACTAGGGCTGAAAGAGCAAAGGTCACCTCAAGCTCCATGAATGCACTACTGAAGGTCTTTAGACATGATTAATGAGTTTTGAGAAGTTTTTGAGAACTTAGAAGACAACACTAGTTACTTTTTTCTAAGCAACCCTAAAACCTAAGAGTTTGGGAAAGTTGATAAACTAGTCAAAAGGTGATGATAGAACCTCCTTCATAACAGCAGAGGGTTTCATAGGGTTTCAAGCTACCCTCTAGGGTTTGGAAAAGAGGCACTAATTACACCTCTTCAAAGGATAAAATCAGAGGTTTTAAATAAGATCAGAGGAGGCAGACAAGAAACACTGTACCCCACTTCACCAAAGGGACTAAAAGGGCCAGAAATATCAGTGCAAGGGTTTCACTTCTCAAAAGAACAGTCAGAGGAATTTTCAAATTGTCCAAGGAGGCAAGCATGAGGGAAGAATTTTCCCAAGGGGGCAACTATGACAAGCATAGGTTCATTATTGATAAAATGAGTCGTCCAACTTCAAAAGAGACAGTGATCAAAGGGCAGAAGTTGTGTAGGCACCTGCAAGAATAGAAGTGGCCGAGGAAAGACACAAAAATGGTGTAAATAACTCACCTCCCTCACTAGAAATACATCATCTGCAAACTGATCAAAGGAACAAAAATGTAATTGGTTTGAAAATAGTAAAGACTCCAACAAGGGTTTCCTTATCAAAACATATTCTGCAAGTGATAGATTGGCCATGAATGACACTTCTGCAGGACTGTCACAAAAGGTTACCTACAGGAAAATTGATAAGGACAAACAAACCAAATGTTTTTCACAATGATGGCCCACATGAAGACTAAAGGGATTTTTGATGCTTGATACTAAGGTTTTCATACTAGGAGGGTTTTCACTGTTTTCAAGAAAAAATATGATAGAATGTAACTCAGAGTAAAACATGTCAAATTGATCACAAGTTTGCTGTGCATAAGTGTTAAAAATCATGAAAGGGTTTCATTTTTTCCAAATATAGAGAAGAGGCACAGTTTTAGCTTCTTCAGGAGGTTTGTTAGTACAAGAAGAACATCAAGATTCCTCCAGCAAGGAAAAAAACCACTTTTTCTAAGATTCTGCCCCCTACAAGACCAAAAAGGCCAAAAAGCACAGTGAAAAATGTAAGAAGGAAATAAACATTAGGAAAGTGGGTTTTGGCATGAAATCATTTTTCAAAAAGATTATAAGGGTCTTCTTGACCTCTTCCCCACTTCATATTCGTCATTTCAAAAATCAAGAAAACCAATGAAAGCAAATTTTTAAGGTTTTTATGCAAGTTGGGTAAAACAACTCAGGTGCTACACACCGACGGAGGCGCTACGCACTTGGCCGTCGACGCTGCGCATAGACAAGGTGGTCGCAGTGTAAATTTACACTGCACTGCGCACCGGGAGGGCGGCGCTATGCACCTATGCAGGTGCTATGGATAGGCTCAGAACGGCCTGACCTGCCCAGATTTCACACGGTGCTGTGCTCCGACAGGGCCCGGTAGCTTGTTTCACCACCCAACTCGTCCACTGAAGGCCTCAAGCGCTGCGCACAGACCTGCCAGCCCGACCCGACCTGAACGTGCAGTCGGGTGGCGCTATGCACCTGCAGTTTTTTGTCAAAGTTGCTAAAAAATGGCTTAAATTCAATTTTCTTGCTTCCAAAGCTACAACATCAGTCAAGCAAGGTTGTTGGCTCTCTCCCTTAACTTCCAAGCAGTATTTTTCATAAAAAAGGAGGACATTTAAAGCCTAATGTGACCAAACCCTAATCTGCATGAAACTCAAATTATTGACCTTATAGGGTAGGGTTTGCATTAGGGAAGTTGACATTAGCCTAAAGACACTCAAATGCAAGCAAACCTCCTCCTAAAACTATGAATTTTTCATAGACCTACCTCATATTGCCTTCATTTGCAAAAAATTTCCCTTGCATCATTCATTTGCCTTCCCTACACCTAAAAGCCCTCATCAAGCAACAAACCACTTTATTCAACGTTATAATCAGCCACCATGTTTGAGGAAGAGATTAGTACAAGTAATGATGAAGGCCAAAGGCCTATCAAGCCAAAACACAAGGGAGGAAGGGTTAATAGGTTTGAGCCCTTAGACACCATTCAAATCACATTTTCTCCCATGATCCTTGCATGTTTTCAATATGTTGGATGTTATCAGTTTTGCTAGAGGGTTAACAATTCCAAAGCTACTCAGACTTGACTAGGTTGTTCATTCTCACCCTACAAAACCACCAATTCAACCTAACAGGAGTGAATTTTGAACTCTCATCTAAAACCATTGCTAAAGCCACAGGAATACCAGACATTGGTGAGAGATGGTTTAAACAGAAGAAATTGAAGTTGAGCTATTATGAGTCCTACCTCAAACCTAGCTGTCAACAAGGCTGCAAGGCTATAATATTCCCAATTAGCAATGGCTAATTGGAATATTCGATTTTGGTCAATTTTGCTTTAAGTAGATAGCTTATGAATAAACATGATTAAAGGGACCACGACTCACTCTAAAATAAGATGCACATGGTAATTAAGGAGGGCCGATTTGGGCACGCAACAAGAGAGAATTACCATGGTATCATGGGTGGAGACGCACGTAGCAAAGGGATATTACTGTGGTATCGTGGGTTGGGGCGGCCGTAGGATTCGAGAGCGGCCAACGCTATATAAAGAATATAATTTCCTCATTCGGACATGATGGAGAATTTATGCATTTGAATCTGGTCATTGTGACTTGGAGCACGCTGGCTGTTTAGCCTGTCTGTAGCGCTGTTTAGCGCATTGAGTGTCTCCGTTCGGAGATCTTGCCCTCAGCCCCAGGCGACTTCGAGTGCCTGCTCGGGTGAGGTAGTTCCGTCAGTATATTTATAGAAAGATCGATCCGCTGTATTGGTAGAGGAGCAGTGCGTCTATTGACTGCGCAGCGTCTGTGGAGGAATAGCGTGTTATTTGACTGCGCAGTCCTGGGTGGAGGACACATTTCGTATTGGGGAAATCTCCAGTGGGTATTTGTGGAAGATCTTTGTCTATTGAGGATTTCTGAATCAGCGGAGAGTAGAAATCATAGATAGAGGCAGCCGGATCATTGGGAGGAAAACACAGATCCGTAGGAAGGTATTTCTGGGCAGCGGCACAACCGTTTTCAACAGTTGGACGTAGATCTAAAACACAGTCATTCCATGAGAATAGATCTTGACTTGCCTTGTGAAAGATTTATATGCTATCGCTTGATCACCTATTTTACTCCTCTGTATTTATCAGATTAATAAAATGGCTCAGCGTTCTCTTATCTCTTGAGTGTCTGTGCATGCTTTATATATACGCTATTTTATGTCTACAATCTATTATTTCTTCCCTTTTGCATTTAGATTCCCATACCACTTGTTGTGTTTTTCTCACACTCTTAGACGGAGTCTGGAAAGGGCCAAATAGCCTCCAGATCTCATCCTCTTTTAGAGGTGAAATATCTGGTAAATTTCCTCCCTATCCATCTCTGGTTAGAGATTGTTGTGTTTCAGAGATATCCCTGAAAAGGGAATACTATAGTGGTATCAGAGCATAGATCTGGCTCAGCCTGTGGAGCTAGTAGTCTATGTCATCGAAAGAAAAACCCTACATCTGCCACAGAGGTAGGAAGTACAGAGATATTGAGCGTAGGTTGAAGAACACCTACAGAGAAGGAGACTGCGTTCGGGTGGTGGACACAAAACAAGAGGAGCCTGCGGTAGAAGCAGAGTAGAGAGAGCCAATGGTGGATGATAGCGATGCAAAACAGTTTGGGGAAGCACTCCTCAAATCAGTGCAGGATCTGGCAAGGTAGATAGAAGTGATGGGCCAGAGATTCATGGCTGTGGAGGCTAGACAACGTGAAATCCCAAAGGGTTTCCATGTTGATGAGGGGTTGGACACATCCCACCATTTGTAGGAAAAGGTTTCCGCTCCGCACCGGGCATCACATGGCCCCATTCGAGCCACTATACCCACTTTTCTGAGTGCAGATATGGGGATAGGAGCACCAGAAGAACCAGACTGCATAAGTGAGTATTTTACTGAGTACCAGGCAGCTGGGCAAGAGTTCAGGGATGCCATTTTATTTTTTGACTTTGTTCAAATCAAGCGGGACCACAGACCCCGTGACCATCACAAAGGGAAGATACATTATCATGATGGAGACACCCAACGCACAATGAGCCGATTCCATTTGCCTACGTTTGATGGTTCATCAAATAGTTCGGCAAAGTCTTGGGTGGAGAAGTTGGATGTATATTCCCAGCTCAACCAAATGGCAGAAACATAGGCCATCAAGGTGGCCACACTACATTTGGAGGGGGAAGCTCAGGATTGGTGGTTCCATGGAAGGGTAACACTTGGGCATTCCTCCGTGACTACATATGCCGAGTTCACTCGGAGGATGATAGAGAGGTTCGACCGGAAGGAACCAGAGGAGCACTTTGTTGATTTGAAAAGGATCAAACAGATCGGGAGTACTGAGAAGTATATTGCAGATTTCCTGAGGATTTCAGTGATGGTGCCAGATCTATCCGCAGCATGGATGATCTATATGTTTGTTGAGGGGTTAATAGAGCTGCTTCGGGGTCTAGTAAGATCCACTAGACCAGCCACACTCCAGGATGCCATTGGTAGAACTCGGGATTTGTAGGATGCCTTACCTTGGACTAGGACACCTTACCCCCAAAAACAGGCTTTCCAGCCAAAGTGGAAGGATATGAGGATTCCAAAGGCGAATCAGGGTAGGGTAAAACTCGATGATGATGCTCGAAGGGAGTTGAAGAAAAAGAGGTTATGCTTTACCTGTTAGGAGCCATGGGCACCAGGTCACAAATGTGCTTCTGGAAAAGAACATTTCATTGAAGTATTCTCCGAGAGTAGCGGGGAAGAGGATGAATATGAAGATGGGGAGGCAGGAGATAGTCAAACAGAGCAAGATCATATGCCACTTCCACCTCCAGGGGTAGGAGGTGCAGATTTTGCACCCACAGGGGGGACCCTGGCAGCATTACGAGGAGTACCCAATTATCTGACGCTGCGAGTCTGAGGGACAGTGCAGGGGCAGCGAGTTTCAGTTCTGGTAGATAGTGGGGCAACCCAAAACTTCATCGATGCACAGATGTTTGAGAGGAGAGGCATACTGACAGAGAGCTTCGATGGATTTTCAATGTTGGTCCTAGGAGATCAGACGATGCAGTGTGCCAGGTATGTTCCAGAGCTGGCTGTAACGATGGGCACCTACAAAGTGACCGACCACTTTTTCATGGTTAACATACCAGATACCAATGTGGTATTGGGTGTGCAGTGGCTAATTACTTTGGGAAAAGTCACCACAGATTGGGAGGCCTTGGAAATGGAATGGGATGATAAGAAGACCGGGAAGCATGAGAAGATATGTGGGATGCACACTTACCCACCTCAGACTGTTTCAGCTCACTGGATGGAGGTAGACTTCCGGAAGGGAGACATAGAATGGGAAGTTGAGTTACGGGCATCATTGGCAGAAGCTACCAAGCAGACAGTTCATCCGGATATACAGGCCATCCTCGATAGGTATGAGACGGTATTTGGAGAGATATCGCCGGGACAACCACCAGATCGGGGGTTTGAGCACACTATTGAGTTAGAACAGGGCATCCGCGCCATTATTAGCACACCTTATAGGCACCCCAAGGCCTATCGGGATGAGATTGAGTGGGCCATCCAGGATTTGTTCGCTCTTGGACATATTCGGCCTAGCACCAGTCCTTTTGCTTCTTCGGTGGTGTTGGTGAAGAAGAAGGATGACACATTGAGAATGTGCATTGATTATAGGGCCCTAAATAAGAAAACCCTGAAGAACAGGTACTCCATATCGCGGGTTGACGAGCTGATGGATGAGCTGAGAGGAACCCAGTTCTTCTCAAAGATCGTTTTGAGGTCCGGGTACCACCAAATTCGACGGAGGGAACATGACATTCCCAAGACCGCTTTCAGGTGCCATTACGGCCACTTTGAGTTTTTGGTTATGCCTTTCGGGCTAACCAATGCCCCAACTACTTTCCAGTCATGCATGAACCATATCTTCCGCAGTCATCTGAGAAAGTTTGTGTTGGTCTTTGTCGATGATATATTGATATATAGCAGGACTTGGGAGGAGCATCTCCAGCATATAGAGGCAGTACTGCATATCTTGGAGGAGCAACAGTTCTATGCTAAGCTCTCCAAGTGTGAGTTTGGGATGACGGAGATGTTGTATTTGGGACACATCATAGGAGTGGACGAAGTGACGGTCCACGAGGAGAAGATCAGGGCCATCAGAGACTGGCTAGAGCCAAGAAACGTGATGGAGCTTCGAGGATTCATTGGCATCTGCACCTATTATAGGAAGTTCGTCAAGAGTTTCTCTCAGCTTGCGGTACCCCTTACAGATTTGACAAAGAAGGGGGCATTTAGTTGGTCGGATACAGCGTAGCGGGCTTTTGACAGGCTCAAGGAGGTTATGAGCAGCTGTCCAGTGCTTGCATTTCCATATTTTAAGCAGCCTTTTTTTTTGGAGTGTGATGTGTCAGGAGAGGGGATCGACGCAGTCTTGATGCAAGGAGGCCACCCTATAGCCTTCGAGAGCAGAAAGCTCCTTCCTCATGAGCGGTTGTATCCTATATACGACAAGGAGATGTTGGCCATTATGCATGCATTGGCCAAATTCTGGCAGTACCTAGTGGGCAATAGGTTCTGGGTAAGAACTGATCACAATAGCCTCAGGTTATTTTTGGAGCAGAAAAAGCTACAGGAGAGGCAGAAGAAGTGGATCAACAAGATCCAGGCTTAAGACTTTGACATTGAATATGTCAAAGGGAAGAATAACATGGTAGCCGATGCACTTTCACGCAGGCCAGCTACATTTTCTCTGATGAGCTTGGATACAGATTGGAGGGCTCGACTCTTAGTGGAGTACTCCAAGGATAGATTTTCCTGTGAGGTCCTGGATGGTCAGGTGACAGATGACAAATATAGGGTGATAGATGAGATCATCTACTACAGATATAGGATCTTCTTGACGGAGGGCTCCCAGCACAAGAAGAAGGTACTTCAGGCATCTCATGACTCACCATTGTCTGGACATCAGGGGTTTAAAAAAACCTACCGGGCTATCAGAGAGAGGTTCTCATGGAAAGGCCTCAAGGAGGACGTGCTCCGGCATATCAGGGAGTGCGAAGTTTGCCAGAAAAACAAGGGGGAGTTGGACCATACCACAGGCTTGTTGCAGCCTCTTGCCATTCCAGAGGGGAAATGGGAGAGAATTTCAATGGATTTCATCACAGGGTTGCCCATAGTGCAGGGCAAGGACTGTATATACGTCGTCATTGATCGGCTGATGAAGTACGCACATTTTTTTTCCATATCCGCACACTATACAACATTCACGGAGTCGTTCAGTGGTCCTTAGAGATATTTTCAAGTTGCATGGTCTTCCCAAGGCCATCATCAGTGACCGGGACAGTCGCTTTATGGGCGGATTCTGGCAGGAGCTTTTTCGGTTGGTAGGGACGGAGCTGACACGGAGCACCAAATATCACCCACAGACAGATGGGCAGACGGAGATAGTTAACAAGTGGATGGAAGGCTACTTGCATAACTATGTTAGTGGGCAGCAGAGAGCATGGATGAAGTGGCTGCATCTGGGGGAGTACTGTTACAACAACACATATCACATGTTCATCGGTATGACACTGTTCTATGCTTTGTATGGGTACAATTATTTATCTTTTGTTGATATGATGTTGGGTGCTAACAAGGATCCGAGAGCCAAAGATTTGATCCAGGAGAGTCAAGACATTCTTTGCGCTCTCAAGGATAACATGGCTACAACGCAGAACCAGCAGAAGCGGTATGCCGACAGGGGTCGGATGGTAAGACAGTTTGAGGTAGGAGACTTGGTCTACCTACGTTTAAAGCCATACCGACAGTCATCACTGAAACATAAGGGATCTGAGAAGCTCAAGCCTCGTTTTTATGGACCATACAAGGTGATACACAGAGTGGGACAGGTTGCGTATGAGTTGGAGTTGCCCCAAGGCAGCAAGATTCATAACATTTTCGACATGTCATGTCTGAAGAAGGCATTGGGGAAGCAGGTGACAGTGATAAAGGAGCTGCCACCTACAGATGATGAAGGGCATTTGGTATTACAGCTCGAGGCAATTATTGATACCAGGGAAAGGCAACTGCGGAACAGAACAATCCAGGAGTTCTTGGTGAAGTGGAAGAATTTTCCAGATGAGGATGCAACTTGGGAAAATGAGCAAATCTTGCAGCATCCATCACTACAGTTGTTTGGGGACAAGCAACATTCTGCCGGGGGAGATTGTAATATTCCCAATTAGCAATGGCTAATTGGAATATTTGATTTTGGTCAATTTTTCTTTAAGTAGATAGCTTATGAATAAACATGAGTAAAGGGACCATGACTCACTCTAAAATAAGACACACGTGGTAATTAAGGAGGGCCGAATTGGGCACGCAGCAAGAGGGAATTACCATGGTATCATGGGTGGAGACGCATGCAACAAATGGATATTACCGTGGTATCGTGGGTTGGGGAGGCTGTAGGATTTGGGAGCGGCCAACGCTATATAAAGAATATAATTTCCTCATTTGGACATGATGAAGAATTTATGCATTTGAATCTGGTCATTGTGACTTGGAGCACGCTGGCTATTTACCCTGTCTGCAGTGCTGTTTAGCGCATTGAGTGTCTCAGTTCGGAGATCTCGCCCGCAGCCCTAGGGGACTTCGAGTGCCTGCTCGGGTGAGGTAGTTCTGTCAGTATCTTTATAGGAAGATCGATCCACTATATTGGTAGAGGAGCAGCGCGTTTATTGACTGCGCGACATCTGTGGAGGAATATCACGTTATTTGACTGTGCGGTCCTAGGTGGAGGACACATTTCGTATTGGGAAAATATCCAGTGGGTATTTGTGGAGGATCTTTGTCTATTAAGGATTTATGAATCAACGGAGAGCATAAATCACAGATAGAGGCAGCCAGATCATTGGGAGGAAAACACAGATCTGCATGAAGGTATTGTTGGGCAGCGGCACAACCATCTACAACAGCTGGATGCAGATCTGAAACACAGTCATTCCATGAGAATAGATCTTGACTTGCCTTGTGCAAGATTTAGATGCTATCGCTTGATCACCTATTGTACTCCTCTATATTTATCAGATTAATAAAATGGCTCAGCGTTCTCTTATCTCTTGAGTGTCTGTGCATGCTTTATATAGACGCTATTGTATGTCTGCAATCTGTTATTTCTTCCCTTTTGCATTTATATTTCCATACCACTTGTTGTGTTTTTCCCACACTCTTAGACAGATTCTGGAAAGGGCCAGATAGCCTCCAGATCTCATCCTCTTTTAGAGGTGAAATATCTGGTAAATTCCCTCCCAGTCCATCTCTAGTTAGATCTTGCTGTGTTTCAGAGATATCCCTGAAAAGGGAATATTACAAAGGCTGTTTTCCCCTTCTCCCACCTACTAGAGAGGTATGCCCTACTGATGAGGCAAATTATCAAGTACTTCACCTGTGAAGGGAGGTAATACAGGGTTTATTATTATCACATAAGGCTTCTAATGCACTTCACCAGGGTTAAATTGCTAAACCTACCATACTATCTCTACTAGAGCATTGACAAAATGGCTTCAGTGGTCAAGAAGAGGAGTTATGCCCACCAAATGCAGAGCCTTTTTCACCACTCCTTGGTTAAGATGATTGTTTTACACCAGTTGGAGGAGTAAGGAATTCCTTGGGAGGTTTTTATCTCACATGATGTATTCGCAAATCCCCAAGCCTTCATTCAGAAAAATTTGCCTTCCACTTCACACCCACCTACCTCCACTCCTCCATCATCTCCATCTATGCCTTCTCCACAAGGAAACTTACCTCTTGTTTCTCCTCCTGATGCATCAAATGAAGAGGATAATAGTGGTAATGATGAACAAGGAGCTGATAGTAGCTCTAATGAGGAGCAAACAGATGACAATGGAGAGGAAAAGGAGAGTGAGGTAGAAATAGAGTTAGATGAAGAAAAAGAAGAGGATAGCAATGCTGAGGAAGAAGGTGATGGCAGTAGCCATGAAGAACAAAGAAATAGCAGTGAAAATAAAGAAGATAGTGAGGCAAAGACATAATATAGTGAAGAAGAACAAGAAGATGATGATGACATGGAGGAGAGAGATGAACATAACAGTGAAAATGAGGAAAACAGTGAGGCAAGTACAAAGCTTAATCAAGAAGATGAAAGTGATGAAAATGACAAAGACAATGGGGCAGACACAGAGCCTAATAATGAAGAATAAGATGATGATGACATGGAGGAGAGTGATGAAAAAGGAAATAGAAAAGAGGAAGACAGTGAGCAATTGGAGCAAAACAGTGATAATAATGACATCACTAAATCAATCTCAAGTGCAGAAAAGAGTGCTGATGATGAACAAGATGAAGACCAAGAGGATTATGAAGAAAAAAATGAAGGTGACAGTCAGCAAGAGAGTGCACAAGACAACCAAAAGGAAGATGTGCTTGAGCATGACAATGAGCACAATGATAGTGAAAACAATGCTGAAATGAATGAAGACAATGAAAATGAAGAAACAGAGGGAGAGGATGAAGAAATTGAAGACCAAGAATAGGCAAATGATGAAACTGAGATAGATTTTGAAGGGGTAGATAGTGACAAAGGCAGTGGCACAAATGAGACAGTGAGTGATGAGAAAGGAAATAGTCATGATAGTCATGACACAAACCAGTCTCTAAATGACCAAGAGACTCAATATGACGGTGCAAAAAGTGATAGAGAAGAGGACCTCAGTGAAGGACAGAGCCAAAATGAGGCAAGTGAGGAGAGCAGTGATCATCTTGAAGGCCAAAAAGACAGTATGGAAAATAGTGAGGGAAATGAAGATGATAATGAAGCTCCAAGGTCAAGAAATCAGTGACCCAATGGAGCATGAAGTGACTCATGAAAGCCATGATGGAGATGAAAAGGATTGTGACATCACCAAAGATCAAGGCATCCTCATCACTCCTCTCACATTCACCTACCACAAAGGCAAACGAGATGTGTTTGCTGCCTCAAAAAGGCTAAGGGCCATCTCTCCTCCAGATATTAAGCACAAAGACAAAGGCAAGGAAAAGATGGACAAAGGTGAGAAACAGGTGAAGGTAAGGAGAAGCAAAAGGATCAAGAAGACTTCTCAAGAGCCTCAATTCATTGATCTAGACAATGACAATGAGGACAAGGAGATGACCACTAGATTGCTTCTCTTAGAGAAAGATGCATAGCTTCAGGAGTGGGAAAGAGACTTTTTTATGGCACAATGTGTCATTTAGTATTACAAGGAGGAGCACAAGAATTTCAAGAAGGTTAAAAAGGACCTTTCTCTACAAAAGAAAATGAGCAAGCATTATGCAAGTAAAAACATGCTTGCTTGTGCCAAAATGAAGGAGGCCCTCATGGAGCTAGAAGACCTAAAAAGAGAAAAAGTGCATGACAGCCTTGGAATTTTGGTTGAGGCACCTCAACAGGTGTCCAAGACCTCTTGAGGGACCCCTCCACCAAGTTTGAGGCAATTTGAATTTTTTTTTGTCTTTTTCAAAATTTTGACCCCTCTATGCACAACAACCTAGGTGCTACGCAAAAAATTGGTGCATCCTCAGCTCTCAAAGTTTTCATTTTTGGATTTCTCACATCACCAGAAGTGTGTTCACCAATTTTCAGATCATTTGGAGCATTTTTGCCCCCCAAAAGGTCAACAAACATAAAAAAATTGACCTTTCTGCCTCATTTTCAGACGAGGTGCTGCGCACAGAGAAGTGTTGGGGAAATTGATTTTTGAATAAGTGAATGGCATCCACTCAGCACAAATCAAGCATTTTTGGAGAGTAGACTCATCAGGCTTTCTAATGAGCCATCACAGAGCCAAATTTAGTGTCGGGAAGGGGTCCAAAACTCAGTTTCAAGAGACCCTATTTTCTGCTGAAGTGGCGCTACGCATAGAGGTTGCCTAGTGTGTTTTGGACGAAAAAGTCAGCAAAACACACTCATTTATTGAAAATATATATTTTTGAGTTTTTTGAGGCAAATTAATCTACAATTAGGTGCAAATAGTTATTTTGTCATTTATTTCTTAGGATATTATGTGCCTTGGGCCTTGCATGGTCTCTTGGCCATAAATGACATTTATGATTATATTTGACATTTTCCTACAACATTTAGGTTTTTAGCTCTCATTTTCTCCATAAATAGAGCATGAGGCCCCTATGTATTTTTTGACATTTTATGAGCTTGAAGAGAAATATACATGGTTTCATGAGCTTGGAGAAGAAATTGGTTTTGTGAAGTGGATGAATGGATTGTTTGGCTTGATGATGGAGAAACTTGTTTGCAGGATTCCATAGCTTGGTGAATGGTGATGTATTCCTAATTTGTCTATTGTTTCCTTTGTTATCATTATGTTTCATGTTTCTTGGCTGCTATAAAACAGAAAAGTATAATTTGAGACATGTTCTTTGAGGCACCTCAGTCCACCTGTTTGTTATAGCTTTGATGTTTTCTCTTTTGGCCATATTAAGGAATTCTTGGTTGCTCCTTAGGTCCACCAAAATTTGTTTTTGTTTCATGTATGGTTAGTATGCTATCTTACAAGTATGATTCATGGTATGCCCTGCTTATTTGAAGTTTTCAAAACCCTATCTTGAAGCCTTTCTGTGAAATATTGATTGTTAGGTTAAGTCAAAAAGGTCTCGTACGATCTTGCCCTTTTTCCATGCTTACAAACTTGTTTCAGAGTTCCCAATAACTTGATATATGTTGTTTAGGAGTTCCCTCTCCATAAATTGAGTTATTTGTATTGTCTTATGTGTTTTCCCAAAATCTGAAGGTGAATTTATAAAGTTAGAAGCTTTTATGCTTTCTATGTTTCACTGGAATGTTTCTCTTGGATGTTTATTAGTTTAGAGTATTGTTTATTGAGCTTAATGGTTTTCCATACCTCATGAATTGTAAATTTTTAAACTATATATGTTTAAAGCCTCTATTCTTTCCCAAACTTAATGTTCACTACACCTCATACATCACCTTAAGGATCCATTAACCTTGCTAAATTGGCCTTGCAACACACTTGGTTTCACCATTTAGACACTCTTGACTTTCACTTGACTCCATAGCCCAATGGATTTGAAAAAATTTCACTCCACCTATTTTATTTGACCATCTTACCCAACCAAAACAATCAACAAAACTCTACACTTAACAACTAGCCTAAAATCAAAACCATAGAGAAAAAAAAAACACATCCTTTGCACCCAATAGAGAGATCCATCTCTGAGTCCAGGAAGGCTAGGTCCTCGGACTCCAAAGCTTGGTTCCATGTTACCATGTCATTTGGTCTACCAATTTGTGAAATCACGGGACCGTAACATTCTGGCGATCACGGTGGGACCTTCTGAGTAAGTTCAAGCTTAAACATTCCTTAAAAGATTCTGAAACCCTTGACTGATAGTATCTGGTGGTTTATCTGCCACCTCATCGCCACACTAACATTATGGCGATCACGGTGGGACCTTCTGAGTCAGTGACAAACTAAGTACCCCTTAGGACTTCAGATACACTTATCAGATCATAGACAACTCAAACTATCAGCCATAAAGCAGACTCTAGGTTTGTCACCATCCTAGAAAAATGATGACTGAGTTATAGGAAACTCTTATAAACCTTAGGACTACCTATAGGAACTCAGAAAACCACAAAAAACTCTTAGATTGGTTTCTTGTCAGTTATTGGTGGTCGACCATAAACATACATCCTTAAAACAACAAAAAAATTATCCACCTGGCGACTCCACTAGCCTCCAGTAGACCTATTACTTCATTAGCACTCATTTGACTTCCTAGATTTGTTTCACACCAACATTTAGAAGCTTATGAACCCATTCATACACTGTAATAAGTACCAAGCATTAAGAGAGGTCAGCCTTCAAAAAAAATACTAAAACTTCTAGCCTCTCTGAATTTTGAAATTTGAAATATGTCTTCACATAGGATTAGTACTAGATCTCATTCAGACCCAAACCCTCCCAACGTAGTTGATGACACAAAGAATATTTTGAGGCAAACTAGTAGATCTGGAAACTTAACCACTGTTAGGACCATCCATAGAACAAGCTCCGTACCTGAACACCTTACAGCTTTGCAAGATCCCCAGTTTGACTTGCACCATACCAGGAACCTCTTCAGAAACAGGTCTAAAACTGATATTGACCAAACTGACCTTGAACCCTTAGATTTGCACCAGAGTTTGAGTAGAGAAGCCTCTCCTTCCACACTACTTGAATTTTAGCTTCTCCATCACTTCAAATCTTTCCATACCAAGTCTACTCAAAATCAGTTTTTTGTTCCAAGTACTTCCACCACACCCATCCATACCACCACTGTGAAAACCACTCCACTTCATCACACACCCCCTATCACAAACCCACCTCTTTTAAATCCTCCATTAGCTCCCATCATGACACCTTGGTATGCTCACTTGGCATTACCCCAACCCCTAGTGACTTTTCCAAATGACTATCAGTCTAAAATCCCTCATTTCACAGGGGTTGAATCCATCACTGCCCAACAACATGTAGATAGAATCGATGATGCTTTTGATTACATGGAGATAGAGGAAGAAACCTTTAAGATGAGAATATTTGCACAAAGCTTAGGAGGAGAGGCCAAAAAATGGTTCAAAGCATTAACCCCTAATTCAATACATTACCTCCTTCCCTCTACCAAAATTTTATGAACAAATGGGAAATCAAGAAAAATCCCCTCCAAATTCTGTCTTAATATAACAACCTTAAAAGGAATGTAGGGGAAAGTGTGCAAGACTATTGCACCAAGTTTAACAGTGTGTATAATGCCCTCCCGCCTCACATGAAACCCCCACAAGGCCTAGCACTAGTGAAATTCCCTGAAGGTTTTGAACCAGACATGGCTTTCCAAATAAGATAAAGAGACCTTGAAACTTTAGAAGAAATGCAAAAAGCAAAAATTAGTGCAGAGGTAAACTTAATTGAAAAGAGAGCTAGGTTGAAATAAGAGAAGAGAGTAACCTATAAGGATGAAACCATGCCCTCAAACTCCTCCTCTGATTCTAAATTGGATAGCCTAATGAGAACTATGGAGAGAATGATTGAGAAGATAAACTTAAATGAAAGGACACCTCCTAGGGACAACCAAGCAAATTCCCAAAACCGAAACAGAACTCAAAACTTCAGAAGAGATACCCCTAAAATAAAAAAAAGGAAAATGACCAACAAATCAAACCTCCCTTTCAACAAAACTGTGTAGATGAGGAAGAAGGAGAAATTATAGAACCTGAGAAAAACCATATAAATCTAATAAGTTCATATAATGAAGAAGATGTTTTTCTCACCGAAGAAGAGAAAGGCTTCTTTTCCTCAGATCAAACTGACACAAATTATGAGGATTATGAAGACTACTACTTGGGATTTGAAAATGCCATCATGGAAATCCATAAGCAGTATTATCTCAGGAGAAAAAATTACCTAGATTCAACCAAGAAAGACCAAATAGATGCTGCTATTCGGAAAGTACCTGAAAACACCTCTAATAAAACAACAGAAAATGTTAACACTATGATTAAGAAAGCTGAAGAAAACAAAGGAAAAATCAGCCTGCCAAGAAAAGACCTTAACTGTCCTAATACCTCCACCAGTGACCCTAAGAAAACCATTTTGACTAAAAATTCAAATCAGGATCAACAAATTAAGAATGTAGAAAAGATCATGGTTGATGAAGCTGATGTTAATATGTCCAAAACACTAGTACCTTTCAGTTTTGAGGGAGAGATTTCCAAAATCAAGATAAATATGCCCCTCACTGAATTGGTTACTCAACCCATATATAGGTCTCAGATGTTGAAGGTAATAAACATTGGAAATGATGCTGACACTTTGCACTTGGCTGATGACACACTTGAGTCGTTTTTTGGACCCAAAATAGAAGGAAAGTATCAGGAAGGAGCCATCCCCCCTTTCTATATCAGCCTAAACATACATGACAAAATCTTACATAATTCCATGTTGGATTCCGGTGCCTCTCACAATCTCATGCCCAAAGTTGTGATGGAGAGGTTAGGCCTAGAAATAACTAAACCTTACAAAGACCTGTACTCCTTCGATTCTAGTAGGGTTAAATGTTTGGGCATTATCAAGGACCTTTGTGTTAACCTAGCACAAGTGCCTGCTAAGAATCTAGTCATGGACATAGTAGTGGTAGATATTCCTCCCAAGTATGACATGCTCTTATCCAGATCTTGGGGAGCCAAGCTTCATGGGAACCTTCAACTAGATATGTCCTATGCAACCATCCCCGTTTTCAATCAGACAAGGAGATTATACCAAGAGTCACATATGAAGTATATGGTTAGCAGTCAGGATAGACCAGACAACACTTCTCTTTATTCTATTCACTCAGATCTTGATTCTTTCATATTATATAATGAGGAAGATAATGATGAGCAAGTATATGAAGTTGAAAAACATCAAGACACATTGCAACAGTCAAACCAGTGTTTGCATGAAGAACTCAGTATTCAAAACTTTAGCAATCTTGAAAAAACAAATTATGACAAAATCACACTTGACTCTCTACAAAATAACAATGAAACCTCAAAACCAATGGTTAGTTTGACATATGAATCAGGTTACTCAAAGGGAGGAAAAACATCAGAAACACAACCCTTCCCTTTTAACTATCCGAAAATGCTAACATGCCCTCACAGAAAAGGTGGTCTAAATCAAAGGAGTCTTTTTTTCTTACCTTATCTAGACACCTTATTATTAGAGAGTCTTGTTCCCCCAGAAAAGCTGTTGAATCTCACTGATGTTACCATCAATCGTAAAGGGATATTTGTTGAAACTGATATATAGGGATACAATATAGGCAACCTAAGAAGACCCAAGGTTATTAACTTTTCCAAAGCCTTTCCATTACACACAAAACTCAAATACTTGTGGTTATGCAAGAAATTTCAAGATGCTCTTGTTTATAGAAGTAAAAGCTCAAAACCTGATGACATAGACATTGTTCAAAAGAAGCCTTTTTTTCCAAGAAAAACTATGAAACCTTTGGACAAATTCTGTCACTAACAAAGAAAACCAAAGTATGCAGACTATGTATGGACTTTAGACACTTAGGCAGAACCACCATGGAGTCCAAACACCCTTTTCCCAAGATAAATCATCCCATGCCAAAAATAGGAATATCTAACAAGGTGACTTTGATTGGTAGTGTTTCAAGTTTTCATGATATGATACCGTTTCAAATCAATCAACATAAAGAAATTTTCTAAGTTCCTTGGAATGAATACCTGCTTGACCAAATTTTTCCTGGGACAAGGAATGCTGAAGACACCTTCCAAGAGGCCATGGCACCTATTACCAAATTTTTCACTATGATATACATTGATGACATTGTCATTGGTTTGGGCACTGATAAAGAGTGCCTTCTTCACCTAGACAGTTTCTTTCACAGAAACAAGGGTTGGAAACTAAACTCAAAGAAGAAATATAAAGGAGAACTTGGCATGTTTGATAATTCTTGGCAGAAATCATGTACCATGCCATCAAGAATAGATAGCCATGTTACTCATCTACAAGAGCTGAATGAAAGAGAATTAGTGGATGATCTCGTGGAAGATAGGGTAATCAAATACCATGGCCATTTAGAATCTTAGTTAGAATTTCTCATTCATTGTACATATCACTGTTTGATGAAAAGATATTAAGAAAAAAACACAAAAAACTAAAAAATAGAAAAGAGGGCAGATTTGAAAAGAGGTAAAGCCCCATACCCAAAAAAATAGAACTACTGAAAGTGGGTAAGCCTAAATACCACTACTAGTGCATAAAGAAGTCTTGTTTCAGTCATATAGCCTAATCATGGCTGAAGCATGTTTTAAATTTATTGTTGATAAGTTAGTGAAAGATGGTGGGTCAAATTATTCAATCTTGATTGGTCAAAAGATAGATTAGGTAGAGAGATACTAGTTCCACATGCCTAAAACATAACCAAAGAGAAAAATAGGGATGAGTAGCGAACAATGTATCCTAGCCCTGATTTTTCTAGTCTTATTTTGTACAAAAATAACATTTTTGTGTAGCTTATTTTTATGCCACAAACCCATGGAAAATCAGATTGTTTAATCTTGATTTAGCCATGTTTTCAATTTCATGTTTTTAGCTTATAGCATAATCTAAGCTCCGGAAAGACATAAGGTAGAAGTAGATAGTCTATTTTGCTTTTAAAAGAAAAATATGAAGGTTGCTAGTCCAAATGCACCTAAAGAAGAAAAAATGTTAGGCAAGTAGGTTGGGTAGGTAGAGATGAAGTTGAGCTAATCATGTCTTTCAGATTTCCGAGATCCTAGCTTCAAGCAAGCATCAGCAAATGAAAAGAGGTAAAAAATATACCAAATGGATAAGGCACTGGTCTCCATAAAGCCAGAAATATGAAGTTCAAGACACCTCCTGAAAAGGAGCTGCCCTCCCCAAGTGGAGCCACTGTTAGTCATCAGTAATTTTTGCCTTCATAGATGACTAAATGATTTCCCTAGATTTCTAGAAACAAATTTTATAGACATTGTGAGTTCTAGAAATCTCACTGCCTTCATCATCCTTAAAGATATTTTTTCACTATTTCATCTTTCCATCATGTCCAGCTCTGCTTACCAGTCCCAAAAAACCAATTAGTGGCTTATGTCACACTTTATGTCTATATGCTTTCAACTTTGGCCCAAATCCTCTGTTTTGTGTTGCCTAAAAAAACCCCCCATTACTACCTAATCCCACCAATCAAACCACTTTGTTATGTCTCCCTAAATACTCCTAAACTCTGATGGTCTCAAACTATCTCTGTAGGTTCTTTAGATAAATCAAGTACATTGGATTTTGGATCTTCAATACATTAGTTTATCATAAACTCTATCTTACACTTGATGATCCCAAATTCTAGGTTTCAGTCCAAAAACCAAGTCCAAGAAAGCCTCCACTAGGTCACCTAGGGTTTCACAAGGTCATAGGGTGGATTTGGTATCCTAACAACTATGTTTTTCTTGCATGAAGAAACTACATTCAAAGAAGAAAAAGACAAGTGATCTTGTCCAAATTGATCAAAAGAGGTCACTCAGAAAGGATTTTGGCCTAAAGCACAAATCTTACAAGGGGAAAGCTGCCCTTTGCTCACATTTCTGCAAGAGGATCAAATAGCCATCAGACTAGCAATGGGTAAGGTAAAAAAGAAATTCATCATCAGAAGACCATTCACAGCAAGAAGAAAGCAACAAGCATATGTTTGAAAATAATCAGGGTTTATGACTGTTTTGACCAAGCAATAAATCAGTACTAGGGTTGCAAGAGAAAAGGTCACCTCAAGCTCCATCAGTGCACTATTGAAGGTCTTTAGACATGATTAATGAGTTTTGAGAAGTTTTTGAGAACTTATAAGACAACACTAGTTACTTTTTTCTAAGCAATCCTAAAACCTAGGAGTTTGGGAAAGTTGAAAAACTAGTGAAAAGGTGATGACAAAACTTCCTTCATAACAACAGAGGGTTTCATAGGGTTTCAAGCTGCCCTCTAGGGTTTGGAAAAGAGGCACTAATTACACCTCTTAAAAGGGTAAAATCAGAGGTTTTGAAGAAGATCAAATGAGGCAGACAAGAAACATTGTACCCCACTTCACCAAAGGGACAAAAAGGGCTAGAAATATTAGTGCAAGGGTTTCACTTCTCAAAAGAACAGTCAGAGGCATTTTCAAATGGTCCAAGGAGGCAAGCATGAGGGAATGATTTTCCCAAGGAGGCAACTATGACAAGCATAGGTTCATTATTGATAAAATGAGTTGTCCAACTTCAAAAGAGACATTGATCAAAGGGCAGAAGTTGTGTAGGCACCTACAAAAACAGAAGTGGCCCAAGGAAAGACACAAAAATGGTGTAAATATCTCACCTCCCTCACTAGACGTACATCATTTTCAAACTGATCAAAGGAAAAAAACTGTAATTGGTATGAAAATAGTAAAGACTCCAACAAGGGTTTCCTTATCAAAACATATTCTGCAAGAGATATATTGGCAATGAGTGACACTTCTGCAGGACTGTCACAAAAGGTTACCTATAGGAAAATTGGTAAGGACAAGAAAACCAAATGTTTTTCATAATGATGGCCCACATGAAGACTAAAGGGATTGTTGATGCTTGATGCTAAGGTTTTCATACTAGGAGGTTTTCCACTATTTTCAAGAAAAAATATGACAGAATGTAACTCAAAGGAAAACATGTCAAATTGATCACAAGTTTGTTGTGCATAAGTGTTGAAAATCATGAAAGGGTTTCATTTTTTCCAAATATAGATAAGAGGCATAGTTTTAGCTTCTTCATGAGGTTTGTTAGTACAAGAAGAACATCAAGATGCCTCCAGCAAGGCATTAACCACTTTTTTTGAGACTCTGCCCCCTACAAGACCAAAAAGGCCAAAAAGCACAGTGAAAAAGGTAAGAAGGAAATAAACATTAGGAAAGTGGGTTTTGGCATGAAATAATTTTTCAAAAATATTATAACGGTCTCCTTGACCTCTTCCCCACTTCATATTCGTCATTGAAAAAAGGAAGAAAACTGTTGAAAGAAATTTTTTAAGGTTTTTCTGCAAGTTGGGTCAAAAAACTCAGGCGTTATGCATTGGCTGTCGGCGTTGCGCACAGACGAGGTGGCCGCAGTGTAAATATACACTACGCTATGCACCAAGAGGGCGGCACTATGCACCTGTGCAGGCGCTACGCACAGGCTCAGAACAGCCCAACCTGCCCACATTTCACACGGCGTTGCACTCTGACAGGGCCCAACAGCCCGTTTCACCGCCCAACTCGTCCACTGGAGGCCTCAAGCGCTGCGCATAGACCTACTAGCCTGACTTGACTTGAACATGCAGTCGGATGGTGCTACACACCTGCAGTTATTTGTCAAAGTTATTGAAAAATGGCTTAAATTCAATTTTCTTGCCTCCAAAGCTACAACATCAGTCAAGCAAGGTTGTTGGCTCTCTCCATTACCTTCCAAGCAGTCTTTTTCATAAACAAGGAGGACATTTAAAGCCTAATGTGAACAAACCCTAATCTGCATGAAACTCAAATTATTGACCTTCTAGGGTAGGGTTTGCATTAGGGAAGTTGACATTAGCCTAAAGACACTCAAATGCAAGCAAACCTCCTCCTAAAACTCCAAATTTTTCCTAGACCTACCTCATATTGCCTTCATTTACCAAAATTTTCCCTCACATCATTCATTTTCCCTACCTACACCTAAAAGCCCTCATCAAGCAAAAAACCACTTTATTCAAGTTTATAATCAGTCACCATGTTTGAGGAAGAGATCAATACAAGCAATGATGAAGGAAAAAGGCCTATCAAGCCAAAACACAAGGGAGGAAGGGTTAATAGGTTTGAGCCCTTAGACACCATTCAAATCACATCTTCTCCCATGATCCTTGCACGTTTTCAAGATGTTGGATGTTATTAGTTTTGCGAGAGGGTTAAACAAGTCCAAAGCCACTCAGACTTGACTAGGTTGTTCATTCTCAGCCTACAAAACCACCAAGTCAACCGAGCAGGAGTGAATTTTGAACTCTCATCTGAATCCATTTCTAAAGCCACGGGAATATCAAATATTGGTGAGAGATGGTTTAAACAGAAGAAATTGGACTTGAGCTATTATGAGCCCTACCTCAAACCTAGCTGTCAACAAAGTTGCAAGGCTGTTTTCCCCTTCTCCCACCTGCTAGAGAGGTATGCCCTACTGATGAGGTAAATTATCAAGTACTTCACATGTGAGGGGAGGTACTCCAGGGTTTATTCTTAACACATAAGACTTCTAATGCACTTCACTAGGGTTAAATTGATAAACCTACTCTACTATCTCTATCGGAGCATTGGAAAAATGGCTTCAGTGGTCAAGAAGGGGAGTTATGCCCACCAAATGCAGAGCCTTTTTCACCACTCCTTGGTTAAGATGATTGTTTTACACCAGCTAGAGGAGCAAGGAATCCCTTGGGAAGTTTTATCTCACATGATGTATTTTCAAATCCCAAAGCCTTCATTCAGCAAAATTTTCCTTCCACTTCACACCCACCTATCTCCACTCCTCCATCATCTCCACCTATGCCTTTTCCACAAGGAAACTTACTTCCTATTTCTCCTCCTAATGCATCAAATGAAGAGGATAATAGTGGTAATGATGAACAAGGAGCTGACAGTAGCTCTAATGAGGAGAAAACATATGACAATGGAGAGGAAAAGGACAGTGAGGTAGAAACAGAGTTAGATGAAGAAAAAGAAGAGGACAACAGTGTTGAGGAAGAAGATGATGGCAGTAGCCATGAAGAACAAAGAAATAGCAATGAAAATAAAGAAGACAGTGAGGCAAAGACAGAATCTAGTGAGGAAGAACAAGAAAATGATGATGACATGGAGGAGAGAGATGAATATAATAGTGAAAATGAGGAAAACAATGAGGCAAGTACAAATCTTAATCAAGAAGATGAAAGTGATGAAAATGATAAAGACAGTGGGGCAGAAACAAAGCCTAATAATGAAGAATAAGATGATGATGACATGGAGGAGAGTGATGAAAAAGGCAGTAAAAAAGAGGAAGACAATGAGAAATTGGAGCAAAAAAGTGATAATAATGATATCACTAAATCAATCTCAAGTGCAGAAAAGAGTTTTGATGATGAACAAGATGAAGACCAAGAGGATTATGAAGAAAATAATGAAGGTGACGGTCAGCAAGAGAGTGCACAAGACAGCCAAAAGGAAGATGTGCTTGAGCATGACAGTGAGCACAATGATAGTGGTGTGCTGAAATGAATGAAGACAATGAAAATGAAGAAACAGAGGGAGAGGATGAAGAAATTGAAGACCAACAACATACAAATGATGAAACTGAGACAGAGTTTGAAGGGGCAGACAGTGACCAAGGTAGTGGCACAAATGAGACAGTCAGTGATGAGCAAGGAAATAGTCATGACAGTCATGACACAAATCAATCTCTAAATGACCAAGAGACTCAATATGACAGTGCAGAAAGTGACAGAGAAGAGGACCTCAGTGAAGGACAGAGCCAAAATGAGGCAAGTGAGGAGAGTAGTGATCAGTTTGAAGGCCAAAAAGACAGTATGGAAAACAGTGAGGGAAATGAAGATGATAATGAAGCTCAAGGTCAAGAAATCAGTGACCCAATGGAGCATGAAGTGACTCATGAAAGCCATGAAAAAGATGAAAAGGCTTGTGACATCGCCAAAGATCAAGGCACCCTCATCACTCCTCTCACATGCACCTACCACAGAGGCAAAAGAGATGTGTTTGTTGCCTCAAAAAGGTAAAGGGCCGTCTCTCCTCCAGCTATCAAGCACAAAGACAAAGGCAAGGAAAATATGGACAAAGGTGAGTAATAGATAAAGGTAAGGAGAAACAAAAGGATCAAGAAGACTTCTTAAGAGCCTCAATTCATTGATCTAGACAGTGACAATGAGGACAAGGAGATGACCACTAGATTGCTTCTCTTGGAGAAAGATGCACAACTTCAGGAGTGGGAAAGAGACTTTGACATGGCACAAAATTTCATTCAGTATTACAAGGTGGAGCACAAGCATTTCAAGAAGGTGAAAAGGGACCTTGCTCTACAAAAGAAAATGAGAAAGCATTATGCAAGGAAAAACATGCTTGCTTGTGCCAAACTGAAGGAGGCCCTCATGGAGCTAGAAGACCTAAAAAGAGAAAAATTGCATGACAGCCTTGGAATTTTGGCTGAGGATTCTCAACTGGTGTCCAAGACCTCTTGAGGGACCTCTCCACCAAGTTTGAGGCAATTTGAACAAAATTTTGTCTTTTTTTCAAAATTTTGACCCCTCTATGTGCAACACCCTAGTCCCTATGTACGAAATTAGTGCATCCTCGGTTGTCAAAGTTTGAATTTTTAGATTTCCCACATCACGTGTAGTCGGATCACCAATTTCTAGATCATTTGGAGCATTCCCGCCCCCAAAAGGTCAAAAAACATAAAAAAATTGACCTTTTTGCCTCATTTTTAGACCAGGCGTTGCGCACAAATCAGTGTTGTGGAAATTGATTTTTTAATAGGTAAATGGCATCCACTTAGCACAACGCAAGTATTTCTGGAATGTAGACTCATCAAGCTTTCGAACGAGCCATCATGGAGCCAAATCCGGTGTCGGGAAGGGGTCCAAAACTTAGTTGCAAGAGACCCTATTTTCTACTGAAGTGGCGCTACGCACAGAGGCTGCCTAATCTGTTTTGGACCAAAAGTCAACAAAACACACTCATTTATTGCAAATATATATTTTTGAGTTTTTTGAGGCAAACTACTCTAGAATTAGGTGCAAATAGTTATTTTGGTATTTATTTCTTAGGATATTATGTGCCTTGGGCTTTGCATGGTCTCTTGGCCCTAAATGACATTTATGATTATATTTGACATTTTCCTACCACATTTAGGATTTTAGCTCTTATTTTCTCCATAAATAGAGCATGAGGCCCCTATGTATTTTGTTGGCATTTGATGAGCTTGAAGAGCAATATACATGGTTTCATGAGCTTGGAGAAGAATTTGGTTTTGTGAAGTGGATGAATGGCTTGTTTGGCTTGATGATGGAGAAGCCTATTTGGAGGATTCCATAGCTTGGTGAATGGTGATGTCTTCCTAATTTGTCTATTGTTTTCTTTGTTATCATTATGTTTCATGTTTCTTGGTTGCTATAAAACAGAAAAGTATAGGTTGAGACATGTTCTTTGAGGCACCTCAGTCCTCCTGTTTGTTATAGCTTTGATGTTTTCTTTTTTGGCCATCTTAAGGAATTATTGATTGCTCCTTAGGTCCACCAAAATTTGTTTTTGTTTCATGTATGTTTAGTATGCTAGCTTACAAGTATGATTCATGGTATGCCCTGCTTATTTGAAGTTTTCAAAACCCTATCTTGAAGCCTTTATGTGAAATATTGATTGTTAGGTTAAGTTAAAGAGGTCTCATTCGATCTTTCCCTTTCCATGCTTACAAACTTGTTTAAGAGTTCCCAATAACTTGATATATGTTGTTTAGGAGTTCCCTCTCCATAAATTGAGTTATTTGTATTGTCTTATGTGTTTTCCCAAAATATGAAGGTGAATTTCTATATTTAGAAGCTTTTATGCTTTCTATGTTTCACTGGAATGTTTCTCTTGGATGTTTATTAGTTTAGAGTATTGTTTATTGAGCTTAATGGTTTGACCTACCTCATGAATTGTAACTTTTTAAACTATATATGTTTAAGACCTCTTAGTCTTTCTCAAACTTAATGTTCACTACACCTCATACATCACCTTAAGAATCATTAACCTTGCTAAATCGGCCCTGCAACACACTTTGTTTCATCATTTAGACACTCTTGACTTTCACTTGACTCCATAACCCAATGGCTTTGACAGACTCTCACTCCACCTATTCCATTTGACCATCTTACCCAACCAAAACAATCAACAAAACCCTACACTTAACAACTAGCCTAAAATCAAAACCCTAGAGCAAAAAGAACACATCCTTTGCACCCAATAGAGAGATCCCTCTCTGAGTCCAGGAAGGCTAGGTCCTCGAACTCCAAAGCTTGGTTCCATGTTACTATGTCATTTGGTCTACCAATCTTCCAAATCACGGGACACTAACAATGACGACAAGAAACATTTACTTAGGAGGATGCGACACTAGGAGAAAAAATGAGAATAAATAAAGAAACAACGTGACGATACTAAGATGCTTGAAACAATAGTTCATATATGCTCCAAAATTTGACTTAGGAAATTTTTTTGGAGGGTTATTGTCGCAGCGAAAATAGGTTGATGAAGTAGAGAAGGGAAATTTACTATGAAATTAATCTTGTATGGTATTAGCAACCTAAAAATCTCAGATCACACTATAATGTAACTGGCTCTTGATTTCTCAAAATCCCACTTTACCAACATGAAAAGGAGTATAAATTTATTAATTATTTGATAAATAATCCATAATATCAACTTATGATCTATAATCACTACTAAATATGTAATTTGAAATGCTCTTACTAGAAAAAAATCCCATTTATATTTTCAAATAGTTTGGGAACCTACTACTACTCTTTTTTTTTTTCTAGATACAAATAATATGTTTTTTTATACAATTAATAAATAAGTCACTAATTTTGATGGTATAAGGTAATTACTAACACATTATAGGTATAACCCCATATCCTCAAAGGGTTGTATTATGAAAATTATAAATGTCATTCAATTGCACTAAGAGTAGCTGGGAATCGAGACAAACATGAAGGTGATTAATGTGATGGTTAAGGGAATTGACAAAAAAACCAATGATAGAATCATATTAGACCTAGTTATTGTTGGAAGGTTGAATACAAACACTAATGGAGTGGATAGGGGAATGCATGGGGGTGAAAAGTGCCAAAGTTTCCATGGCTAGATTCCCGACACAACGACTCACACCATTGACATAACAAATATAGTGACAGATGAAGGGTCCATTTGAAGAGTGTAACAAGATAATAGATGAGATGCCTAATTTACTAGAGGGATGTAAAAAAATTACCTAGGCTATATATAACATGAATAAAGAAATCTAGAGAAACTTTCAAGGGTAAAAATTCTTGAAGTAAATTAAACTATGAGGGTCATGGAGGATCTCCCTTTCAGGGCCCTGTTGATGGCAAAAATTGACCTCATCAACATGTGAGAGAGAGCACCCTGTCACATCCCAAACCAAATCCTTATCCTTTTGATGTAGTGATTATGAATGGTTCAATTGGGTCTAGTTACCTCCTTTCGCTCCCTTCTGGATTATAATATTGCTATTATTTACCAATAGAAAAAGATAAATAAAATCTTCTTGTTGTGCACATGCAAGCAAGAAAATCCTTAACCTGACTCTATGGCTCAACCAAGCCACAACTAAGGTCTGCCTCTGCATGAGGGGACTTCTAGAATGCATAATTAAATCTACATTGAGATCTACTTTAATATGCAAGCAAAAGGAAATAAATCCTAAGCCTATCTCAATTAGGTAGATATATATCTAACCCAACCGAGAGCAAAATAATTAAATGATTGGGGATTTTAACATGTCTTTTTTATGATAAATATATGGCCAATGAAATTGTTCTACTAGCTGATATTGCGATTACAAAACATTTTATGTTCAAATATCTAATAACAATTAATGATTAACTATTAAAAGCAGGAAAAATTTCTCATAATTTCAATAGTTATTAAATCAATATTAGATGGCATATTTATGAGTACATAGTTACTCAAAAACCCGATTTAAACACTTGAGCAAATCAGACAATTAACAAAAAATCTATAAAGCTAATGAATTAGATAGATAATCCAATAGACATTCATCCTCACATCAAACAAGAATGCACAATATGAGAAAAATTTACTCATATATGCCATTACATGAATGAAATTTGCATTTAAATAAACGTATTCAAATTAAAAACACAATGAAGCCTAGTCTCTTGCTCTGTTCCTTGGACTGATCTCCAACAACATTTCTGATCTCCAACAATCTTTCAGAGATCATAAACTCTGCCATTAAACGAAAGAGATACAATAGTGCAAGCCGTGCCCCCAATACAAAGTTTAGATTTGAAAAAGAAAATCCACGTTAACCTAGATCTGAGTTTTCTCCTCCTTCCTACAACTATAATCCCCAATGCAAAAGTTCTTTAGAGCCTCTAGTTGCAAGGAAGAGGAACTCCTTCCTCATTCTCGAGACTATTATTTAATTACAAAAATAAAGGCTAAAAATGGAGAATTGTTGAAGTTGTTGCTCCCAATATTGCATCTTTTTCCTTGTTGGTCCCTTCTCCTTACTCCTAATCTTTTGTGCTTAATCCTATTTAACATATCTCATTCCAAAAACAAATAAAAATAAATTAAATTGCAAACTAGAATTCAAAAAAATTAACTCTCATAAAATTGCTAAATTAAAATAAATAAAATCCAAAAAATTCCATTCGACGATTGATTCTAATGGATCTGATTATCCTTTGATTATTTTTGGTAAATGAATTAGTGGTAGCAGCTTTCCTAAGCCAATGAAAATTTCCCAAATCAAATTAGGAAAAATCCAATTTTTTGTTCTAAATTTGTCACTTTATCTTATGCTAACTTTTGGGTCATTAAATGATTAAATCTACTAAACTTAAAATTCCTATATTAATATCCTTAGTCTTATCTTTCTAACAAGTGGTTTTGGGTCTCATTTGGTCAAGTAAATCTTAAGATATATCTCTCTAAAGCCAAGATG
The DNA here is from genome assembly GCA_034641835.2 of Pinus albicaulis. Classification (NCBI taxonomy): domain Eukaryota; kingdom Viridiplantae; phylum Streptophyta; class Pinopsida; order Pinales; family Pinaceae; genus Pinus; species Pinus albicaulis. The sequence goes on from CM076570.1 coordinate 118,804,632, forward strand.
TCAAAATTGCGAAAATTATGAAAAAATACATGCCTGCCAAAATTAGACATTTTTAATTTAAAATCTTAATCTAAACTAAATTAATAATTAATAATTAACTATATTATTAAAATTAAATAATAATTAATTAATCATAATTATTAAACTAATTAAATATATACCAATTAAATTAAATTACAAAATTAAAATTAATCTACAATTATATATTAATTAAATTAATTAAATAAAAATTGAACATAACCTAATTAATATTTAAATTAATTTAAAAATATTAAATAGATTATTAAAAGTTTTCCTTTGCGGCTTTTGGGCTTTTCCTTAAGAGGCCCGTGATTATAAATGAGGAGGGAGGCTTTGGAGTGATAAGGAGGGAATAAGGGGAGGCATAAGGAGGTCTCAAAGGTATAATCTCGGGGGAAATAAGAAATAGGAGTTACGATATTTGAAGCTCTGAGATGAGGAGAGGGCCCGAGATGGGAGTGGTGAGAAGAGGTGAGATGAGGTGGGAGACTCACGTGGAGTGCGAACTCCCCTCCTCATATAAACTACAACCACTTTTATTAATAAGTCTTTGACCACATTAAAAACTACAATCATCACTGTTAACGAGTGTTGGGATTTTGGGAATTTTTATAATTTAAAAATTGAATTAACTTTTGAGATTTGAGAAATTTAAATAAATATTTTTTTTAATATAATTAACTATTACACAATCTCAGTAGTTGCGGTGGTTTTGTAGGACAATTAGAAAAATAAAATAATAATTAACAATAATTAATTAAAAATTAATAAAAAATCAATATTTACAATTACTTTACAAAATTTTAAATAAAATACATTTTGTACATTTTTAGTCATGGCAGTAAAAATCATTGAACTTCAGATAAGCTTAATTTGTAAACCCTGAATCCAAATGAGATGAAACGAGAATCGATGGAAAACTAACAAAAAATTGAGCATAATGAAGAAGAAGAAGAATAAGTTATTTTAATGTCCACGAGGCTAAAGATAGCCTATGGGACAAATTTTTTCTCTATCTGGCTCTTGTATTCAACCCTTTTCTTGTGAAGTTTCACAATAAACTCTCCCAGCTTCCCGACAAACCCCTTGCTGAATAGATTATCCCAAGAGCTAGCTGCCAAAATATCGGCATAACTTTCCTTGTTGTCTTTGAAGGCCTCACATTCTAAAATGAAATGCTTTTCTGTTTTCACTTTTCCGGAAGAGAAAAAAATACATACTCTTTCCGCCCACACTTCTTTTGGCCTTTTCCAGCACCCTGTTTCACAACAAAGTTGATGAGAATTAGGCCTTAATTGAGCAATAAGAATTTTGGCTCTCCAAGAAATATTGGCCCCTATGTACGCTTTTTATTGATGATTATGAGTGGGATTAAACTCTTCAATATAATACTTTTTCTTTCTCCCTAGCTCCTTCTCCCAAGTACATTTGTGAACTTATCCATAACAAATACTTTTATCTCTTTACTATTTGTGGTACACATGCTTAAGAAAATGCCCCATTTTCTAAACCATTTGTTATTTTTAGGCATCCAAGTCTCTTTCTTTTGCACAATATGTCATTAAACACAACCTTAGTCCATCTTCCCTCTTCCATTTGCTCTATTTTTTTAAATACCTTATGACCCGCACCATAACAATTGCTTCAATAGGAGCAACCCTTGTTTCACTTAAAAAAATAGCATAAGGAATGGGACTTTTAGTTTTGAATTTGTTTGTAATCAAACACTTCTGAATTTTCTCAATTTGTTTCCACTGCATGTCGGATGGATTGCTAGCCCAGAGTTCACAAACGTAGAGAATCATCGAAATCACTAAAATCCAAAAAAGAGTTAGAGTGGTTTTCCAGTCCCACAACTCCGCCTTTCTACACCTATTTTGAAAAGCATAAAATGTTTTCCAACCCCCCAAAGTTATTTTTTTTCTACATCCATCCTAGCTTAGATTTCTGTTGAAGTCAATTATGAGGTATTTGTAATCCGAAACTGTAATATCCAAATCAGGAATAGACGGTAATATTAAGCACAATAGACTAAAAAATACAACACAAAAAATACATCATTAAAACACATGAACTGGAGCCAAAAACAATGATTGAGCCACTTTATTAATTTTCTTGGAATGAGTAAAATAGTGGTGCTGGAAGGTTTGCATCTAGGTCTGCTCAAGGTAGGCTGAAGAACAACTCAAACACAAGCTGAATATTCCCCCGAAAATGGCTCTGTGTGATTTTGTCTTTGCGCTGCCTAGCCCAGAAATACTGCTGTTGGCTGACTTTGAACTGCTGGATCGACTGCTTCCCTTGCTCAGAATTTTTTGGGAATTGGGCATCGGACTTTACTCATCAAACGCACAATAACCCGAAAATGGTTTGCTGAAAGCTCGACCCCATAAATTGGCCCTCTTGGGCTTGACTCAATGAGCTTCTAGGGAAATCAAACTACTAGAAAATGCCTCTGGAATGCTACAATAATCGTTGGTAGGAGGTGATTAAACTGCCCTCCAAATATCATTCTATGAATTCCCTTCTCTCCAACCTCCCGGATCCAACTCTTATCTACATTGTGTCCTCCACTGCGTAGTCTCCTCCTCCTTTGCGTAGTCTAGAAATGACTATGCTTCCTCTTAATGCTACTGATGGAAAATTCTCCTCACAAGGTATGGAACTCCTCTCCTAAGCAGGTACTCGAAGTCCCCTAAGGCAAAGGCTGAGATCTCCTTTTTAAGATATTGTGTGCTAAACAACACTGCAGATTTGGCTCTCCAGCTCAAGTGTGCTTTGTCAAAATGACAAGAAGAAAATAGATTAATGAATGAGTAAAGAGAGCTCTCTCCTTCCTTTTGTCAATTTAGGCTTAAGGTACTCCTTGGGTCCCACCTTGGCTTGCGCTGCCTCTCCTTGAGCCACTCACACACTACCTCTCTTGAACCATTCCTGTGTTGCCTTCTTCTTGCCTCCTTCACACTGCCACTTAGGGATAACTCAAACCCACCACTGGAGCCGCAATTTTTCCCTTAGGAACTTTAGAAAGTGGCTTTATTTTGGAAAAATGTCATTTGTGGGTCCACTACCCACTTTATTCTTGTTCAACATTAGGAAAGGAAAAAATTAATCAAAATTAATATTCCAATTAGTTTAATTGCTAATTTGGAATATTACAGTAATCCCTGCCAAAATGCTACTTGTCCTCAAGCAACTGCAAAGATGGGTGCTAAATAATATGTTCCCCCTCCCAAGTGGCATCCTCATTTAGAAGGTTCCTCCATCTCATCAAGTATTCCTTCACCACCTTGCTCCTCAAGTGCCTTTCTTTGGTATCTAGGATGGCGTCTGGCTGAAGCACGAAATGCCCCTCATCATCTGTAGGAGGGAGCTCAGTAGCTGCTGACACCTGATGTCCTAAAGCCTTCTTTGGCAGGATACATAGAGGATGTTATGGATCTTGCTCCCCTCTGGCAACTCCATCTCATGTGCTACCTCCCCAACTCGTTGGGCAACTCTATAAGGTTCATAAAAGCGAGGCTTGAGCTTCTCAGCCCCCTTCTGCTTTAGCGTGGACTGCCTCTATGGTTGAAGTCGAGATACACCAAATCCCCTACCTAGAACTTCCTCTCCACATGACCCTGGTTTACATACACCTTTTGTTGGTTCTGCACTGTCCTCAAGTTGTCCTTGAGAGCCCCAAGGATATCCTAACTCTTTTGGATCCAATATTTGGCCCTGGGGGGCTTACTAGCTCCAAACATGGTATTAGGAAACATCAGTCCAACATAACCATACAAAGAAAGGAAAGGTGACATACCAATAGACACGTGGAAAGTGGGGTTGTAGAAGTACTCCCCCAAGTGCAGCCATCGCATCCAGGCCTTCTGCTGCCCTGTGACGTAGTTCCACAAGTAGCCTTTCAACCACTTGTTCACTATCTATGTCTGCCCATCAGTCTGCGGATGGTATCTCGTGCTCGATGTGAGCTTTGTGTCCACCAATTGGAAGAACTCCTGCCAAAATCCTCCCATAAACTTGTTTTCCCAGTCACTGACTATGGTCTTGGGAAGACCATGCAACCTGAAAATGTCTCTGAAGAAAAAATCGACCACCCGTGAAGCTATGTACCAGATGAAATGGCAAAAAAGTGTGCAAACTTCACCAGTCTATCAACCATGACGAAGATGCAGTCCTTTCCCTACACCATGGGAAACCTAGTGATAAAATCCATCGATATGCTCTCCCACTTCCCCTATGGAATGGGAAGTGATTGCAACAACCCAAATGGATGGGTCAACTCCCCCTTGTTCCTTTGACAAAATAAGAACTCTCGAACATGTCAGAGTACATCCTCCTTGAGGCCCTTCTAGGAGAACTTATCTTTGATGGCTTGATAGGTTTTGGTGAACCCTTGGTGCCCTGATTGTGGGGATTCATGAGTTGCGTGTAGGATCTTCTCCCACAACTAAGAGTTGGTTGTAAAAAACATCTGGTCCCAATAATAAAATGACCTCATCCATCACCCGTTATTGGTCATCCATCACCAGTCCATCCAACACCTCGCATGCAAACCGGTCCTTCAAATACTCCACCAGTAACCGCGCCTTCCAGTTTGCGTCTATAGTCATCAAGGAGAGGAATGTTGGCCTCCGAGATAAGGCATCGACCACCACATTATTCTTCCCTTGACATACTCGATGTCAAAGTCATAGGCATGAATCTTAATCACCCACTTCTGTTGTCTTTCCTACAATTTCCTCTGCTATAGGAAATATCAGAGGTTGTTATGATGTGTCTTAACCTTGAACCGGTTCCCCACCTGTTGGGATCTTGTGATTTAGCAGATTGGCATACTAAATGACAAGGCAACATATAAACCAGTCTTTGGAGCTCTAGGATCTAGCCCTCCTAGTCTCAGAGAGGGATCTCTCAATTTTTTGCAAAGATATGACTTGTTTTCTTGTAAAAGGTTGATTTTAGGCTAGTTATTAAGCATGAGTTTGTTTGATTGTTTGATGGGACATGATGATCTAGGTAGCAAAAATAGAAAAGGGAACTATCTAAGTCATTGGGAAATGGAGTCGAGTAGAAGTTTGTAACAAGTTTGTAGATGAATCAAAGGTATCAAAGGGAAAATCTAACTTGCCTATTGGATCTACAAAGTCTTTCAGGTGAAATGAAATGAACATTAAGGGTTTAGAATGAAAAGTAGAACTAAGGGAAATTAAGAATCCTTAATTATATGTACTTCTCAACAAAGGGACTTAAAACATCATTTGAACATGAAGAAGTATTTTATAGACAGGGCTAACCATGAATTCTACAAATCACACTTTAGCAAATAACAATTTCAAGACAAACTTTCAAAATGAAATCTAGGAGTCGAGGAACGCTCTATTTAATCAAAGATTTCACTTTCAAGGATAAGAAAACATTCAAGATTCACAAATAACTACATTCATAGAAGAGGGAACTCCTAGACATCTTTGATTACAGCTATAAAGACCTTCAAAACAATTATTTAAGCAAGAACAAAGGGTATGATCAAAACATACCTCTTTGGCAGACTGTAAAAAATGGTACTTTAAAGGGAGACTTCAAAAACAGTTTTCAAGTGGCAGCAAGTAAGCAGGGAAAACCATAAATCATTCTTGAGACCAACTATTTGAACTATTCTTGAAATAAATAAGCTTAAGGATTGAAAAGAAGTAAAACTACTCAATAAAAGCTTTAGCAGATGAAAACATAAAGACAGTGAAGAGTAAACAGGTCTAAGGTGCTTATAGGAGACATTTCTTAGCCTAAAATTTTTACTCTACTGTAAGCAAGAAATGATGAAAACAGAATGGAAAATAGGAAAAACATTAACATATTAGAATACTTCACCAACAACCAAGCTCAGGGATCCAATGACAGAGCTTTCTCCATCAAAAAACAGGTCAAAACATTCATAGGTTCCAGAACATCAAATTTCTTTCAACTTCAGTAGAACTATGTATTACTTCAAAGAGTTATCAAATGCCCAACATACAATGAGTTCGAATGTAGTATTTATGCTGAAAATGAGGAGGTGGAACCATCTAGGGTTCAAAATGTTATTAATGACATAGTAAGTGCACTCCTATCCTTAAAAACCATGCAAGGCATAAGGTAGGAATGTCTCTCAACTACTTCTTTGTGTAATAAATCTATCTTTACTTCCTGAGGATGAAATAGTTGAAAATATTGACTTTGAGGCCTTTTTCTATCTTTAGATTAATTGTTCTGATAGTTTAAAATATCTTCTTTTGTGTAATAACTGTTTATTTGCCTTTTGAGACACAAAGTAATCCACAAGTGGCAGTGAGATTTATTAAGTGAATAACTGCTTCCATTTGATGTTTTCGAGGCTATTTTTAAGCCTAATTTTCCTTTATTTCATCATTTAAACTGTATTTTAAGGCTTAATTTTGCTTTGGTTTGCCTTTTCAATTGATCATCGTTGTCCCTTTCCCTTTATTCACTGCCTTAAACCTTTGTTTATTTTCCTTTATCCTTTGACCTTCAGCCTTTATAATTATCCTTTGCTGACCTTTTAATACTTCTTGGATTTCTTTAAAACTTTTGTTCCTTTGTCTTTAACTGTCTTTTCTCCATTAATCTGCCAATTAAACCTTTAAATCTTTTGTCTTTAATTGCGTTTTCTTCTTTAACTGTGTGCAGGGTTTCCTTTTTCTTTGTCTTTCTGGCCCTTGGACTGTCATTCAAAGGCTCTTCACCACTGTAGCTTGATTGTGGGTGGGCCTGCACATAAACCTGCCAATATAACCTGCAATAAACAAAAAATATTAATAAATCTTGTGCTTTTTTAGGGAAAAACTACTTTTTAGAGGTTTATGAGGGCGTATGGCAGTCAGAGGAATGCTGCAGAGGGGGGAAATGTATGTAGGAGGAGGTTTCATGATGGAAACCTGAAAAAACAGGATTCAAAAAGGTTTTGGTGCGAAAAATGGGAAAAGTGGTTTTGGTGAAAACCACGGTGGTTTTCGCGTTGATAATCGGCGGTAAGTAGTTTTTCCCTGATCGAACGCGATTCCATACACTTTTTGCCACGCGTCACCGATGAAACCACCGATTTCACATTGGAATTGGGCATTAACCCTCAAAGGAAAAATATATGTGATATCGTTTCTGGTCCGTCAGATCTGGGAGCTCCAAATCTACGGTGGACAATGAACGCGTCGGGGGAAGGTGCGTGGTGGCAGAGGATAGTGGAGGACAGCTGGCGAAGGAGGATTGGACGAGTGATAGAGCAGTGGGTGGTGGGTCTGGAGTGTGATGTCAACTGTTTTTTCGTGTAGCGGGTTTGGTTGATCGGCGGGGTTGGATGTCGGGTGATGGGCGAGAGCATGGTGGCCATCAGATCAAGGCTTGAGGCCTTTGATCTACGATTGAGATTTCTCTGGGATTTGACAAGCATGGCGGAGAAAATACAAGGGAAAATGTGTTTTACAAGGGGCGCAGGGGTAAATACAAGGTAAGGGAGGGGGGCTTAATGGAGCGGAGAGAGTGCGGTTTTGTGGAGGAGTAGGGGACCGAGAGCGGAGAAATAAGGGGCTAAGGGTTTAGCTGGTGGTCGGGGGGGGTAAGACATGAAAAGAAGGCAGAAAGATTTAAACCCTCGAGGCTTCCAAAACCCAAATTTTATAAAAAATGGAAAAAAGGCCTAAATAAGTTTAGACTTTTTAACGAGAGTTTAAAATGTAGACAAAGAGGGGTTTTAAAAGGAAAGGGATGCTGCTGGCACTTGTGAGTCACTGAGTGCGGGTCTTGTGAAGAAGAGGGGGCTGGCGCTCAAGCCCAAAGGGGCTTTAAAGCTCAATGTGTTAAAAAATGGATGGAATAGGCTAAAACATAGGCTTTTTGGCCTTTTTAAAAGCTTCCGATAAGGGAAAAAAGAGTTTTTAAAACCATATAAAGGAGTTATGATGGTTTGGAGGGGTTTTTGATGATTTTTAAAAGGGTTTTTTAGGGAAAATGGAGGATAATGAAGAGGGAAAAAAGGATTTTTTAGTAGGGAGAAATGACTGTTTGGATAAGTGAAAATGAGTGAAAATGGGCAGATATAGCCTGAAAACAACTTCTTTTTGAGATGGTATGATAACTTGGAGGATTTAAGTGAAAATATTCAGTGAATTGATAGGCTTAGGATAATGAAGGTTGTGATATTTCTAGAACCCACAATGTTTCTGCAATATTGTTTCTAGAAATTTGGGATTGTCAAATTTAGTCATCTTTGGATAAAGTCAAAATTATGGATGATTAACACCACCAAGTACTTCTTGAACTTGGCCAGTGCATGCATGATGGCCAACATCTCTTTTTCATATATGGGGTAGTGCCTCTCATGAGGCAAGATCTCCAGTCTCTTGAAATAAATGGGGTGTCCATCTTGCATCAACATTTCCCCTACTCCCACCCTAGATGCATAGCACTCCAAGACAAATGGATTGGTGAAATCATGGAGTGCAAGTACTGGGAAACTACTCATCACCTGCTTATGGTGGTAAAAATATTCCTGCATTGTGGGGGTCCAAGTGAATGCTCCTTTCCTGGTCAAATCCAAGAGGGGCATAACTAGCTGAGAGAAACCCTTCACAAAATTCCTATAATAGGTGCAGATGCCCACACATCCACTCAGCTCCATGAAATTCTTAGGCTTTGTCCAATCTCTGATGGCCTTGATATTATCCTCATGCACTCGTACACTGTCCTCTCCTATAATGTGGCCCTAGTATCGCATCTATGTCAGTCCAAATTTGCACTTGGATAGCTCGCATAAAAATTACTCTCCTCCAAAATACGCAACACTACCTCCACATGTTGCAAGTGCTCCTCCCATGTTCGACTGTAGATCAAGATATTATCGAAGAAGACTAGTATGAACTTCCTCAACTGGCCATGAAAATTGTGGTTCATAAAAGACTGGAATGTGGCTGGAGTGTTGGTTAACCAAAGGGCATCACCAAAAACTCAAAGTGCCCATAATGGCACTAGAACGCTATCTTGGGGACATCCTTGTCCCTCACACGAATCTGGTGGTACCCTGATCTCAAATTTATTTTGGAAAAGAAATTGGCCCCCCTCAACTCATCCATCAACTCATATATCCATGGAATGGGGTAGTAGTTATTTATTGTCTTATTTTTTAGGGCCTTGTAATCAATACACATTCTCAATGTACCTTCCTTCTTCTTCACCAAAAAAACTGATGAAGCAAAGGGGCTCAAACTCGGTCGAATATGTCCCAAGGCCAAACTCTCACGTACGTATGGCCCTCTGAATCTCATCCGGTAGGCCTTGCGGTGCCTATACGGAGTAGAGATCACGATCTGAATTTCGGGCTACAGCTCAATAGTGTGCTCAAATCCTCGGTTAGGTGGCTGCCCTGGTGGAATGTCTCCGAAAACCATGGATTATAGGTTGAGGATGGCATGTTTATCTGGATGAGTGGGTTTAGCTGTACCATCTTCCTTCGAAATCCTCAACTCAACTGCCCACTCTATATCTCCTTGTCTAAAATATTCCTCCATTCTATGCATAGAGAATTTCTGAGGTGGGTAAGGGTGCATGCCCCTAACCATCACCGGTTTCTCGTCCTTGTCCAGGAACTCCGTCTCTAACTTCTGCCAATCTGTAGTGACCCTACCAAGGGTGTAATGCCATTGGACCCCCAACACTATGTTGGTGTCTGAAATTTCCACCACAAATAAATTATTTGTCACTGATTATGTCCCCATGGTCACTATCAAGGCTGAAAATTAATGCATGCGCTACATCGTCCTAGCTCCCGATACTATCACAGAAAATCCATCAAACCCCTTTGTCTAGATGCCCCTTTTTCTACACCATCTGAGAATATATGATGCTGTGCATGGCTCCACTGTCCACAAGTACTGAGACATGTTGTCCCTGAACTGTTCTCATGATCCTTAGAGTCAAGTATTTGGGTATCCCACGTAAACATATAAGGACCCCTCCAATTGGTGCAAACGCTAAACCTCCTAATTTTGGTGGAGGTGGAGGTGGAGGCCTTCCCCCCTAAGATACTGCATTTCCTTCACCTCCCATCAAAAAGAGTGTCTCCTCTTCTCCCTCACTGTCTGAGAAGACCTCGATGTAGTGTGCCTTCCCTTCTGCACACCTATGACGTGGTGCCCATTGCTCCTGGCATGTGAAGCAAAGATCTTCCTCCTCAAATATCTCCTGGTGTCATCATATAATGGTCCCCAACCCTGGTTCCCTCTTGAGGGTGGATCTCTAACATATCTTCCTTGTTTTTGGAAGATTCGCGTGTTGGGCATAAGGGCTTTAGCCATCAATAGTGCGTCCTGAAGATCCCGTGCTCTCCCAACTGCATCCTGGAGTGTAGTGGGTTGGGTTGACCTCACTAGCCCATGCAATGGCTCTGTCAGCCCATCTATGAACATAAATATCCCTCTAGTTTCTGATAGATCCAAAACCATCACTGATAACCTCAAGAACTCATAAATATATGCCTCAAGACTCCCTTTTCTCTTGAGTTTGGTTAGTTCTCCAAAATGCTCTTCGGGATTCTTCTTGTCGAATCTCTCTAGCACTCTCCTCCTAAAGTCATCGTACACTGTCACCCCTGCGTGACCCAGTGTAGTCAGCCCATGAAACCACTAATCATGGGGTTCTACCTTCAGGGGAAGTGTAGCCACCTTGATGGCCTCCACCTCAGTCATCTGATTGAGGTTGAAATAAATAGCCAACTTCTCCACCCATGATTTAGCTAAGCTATTTGAGGACATATAAAATTTCAGAAGGAACAACCTACCCATGGTATGCTGCAAAAAACTTTATTTCATGTACCCTCCTCTTGCATGGCCATTGGGTTTGTTTTTTTTTCTTCAGCTGGAAAAACTCATTGAGTTTAATGGCCCTTCCGGATTTTGGCCCTTTCGGATTTTTGATATGTTTTATTTATTTTTATTTAGAATAAATTTAAATGTTCATGTATACCTAACACATGCACAAAACCTCCAAACCTTCCTAAAAAGTACATCACATGAAACCTATAAACCTATGAATAACTACAATAACATGAAATCTAGAAACCTTAAGGAAGGTTATTTAAGTGAAATGATTATACATGAAATATATAAATCTAAGAATCACTACATTAACATGAAATCTAGAAACCTCAAGGAGATTTATTGCAACTCAATATAAACATTAGTATCTTGAATCAAGTTCCTAGGCTATATTGGAAGTGGGTGATGCTTATAATACACATTAACAATATTTCTAGGATCAATATTAATTCCTACCTTGTACCAAAATTTGACGGTGATCTTAATAACATAATTTTCGTTTTTATTTAGCCATGTTTTTACGTAAATCTAATATATATATATATATATATATATATATATATATATATATATATATATATAGGACAAAAACTCTCCTTCCTTAGCTTGCCTATTGGTGGAGAAAAATACAAGTTAAATTGCAGTAAGAAATTTTGGATAATAATCTAACTAGTATGGGTTTCTATCCGGAACACCTATAGTCCTGACTGGGGGCGGGCAAGATAACAACTAAGTTAGCCCTCCAGATGCTAGTACATCAGTGGATAGACAACCAAACAAACTAATGAGTCCAATTTTAATTAGGTAGTTCTTCTCTTTGAGGGGAGAACCTTTTAGTGGAATTAGACCTTATGAATTAAGGGAACCCTTTTAACTAAGGCCGACAAAGAAAAGAATAGATAGTGGGATGAGCTGCCCATCTATAATATCTCTGATTAGCTGGTTTTGATCTTAATATCTCAGTTGAACATACCCAAGAAGCTAAAAAATTACACATCCTTCAGCGTGGTTTATGGGAAATATGTGGTGAGCTTAAGCTGATAAGAGTACATTGATTAGCTATAACCATGCAAGTTGATATGAGTAACCCAAGCCTATACACCGACATTTCAAGTTCTTCTAATGTTAAAGAGATATTGTTACCAACAATGAGCATTCCATATTTAGATTGTAGGTAGCATCTATAAGCATGAATATAAGACACAAACTCCTCCCTCGCCTCACAAGTTTAAATTCATGCACCCATCCTGCAGGTTGAAGTGGTGAGGCGGGGGGTCGAGTACCATGAACTTGCAATTTATGGGAGTGAGTGTAGCATATTATGGGTTTGTTGTAAGTTGAAGGAGGAAAAATGAGAGCTCTGGTAGGATATTCGTTAATCCATTCTATTCCTATTCCAAGAGAGAATCCTTTTTCATATACTTGGGTTGAACCCAGAGTAGCCTATTCAAGGAGAAACGGAAAAAAATTAAATGTAAGAGCATACTAATAATACATATTAACAAATTTTTTGGGATCAATATTTACCATCTCAGAAGCAATGGTAAAATAGTGGGGTTTCTATAAGTCTTTCATAGTCAAGTGTTGATACTGTGGTGTATAAAACATTAAAATCAAACAACTTGCCAATCAATATTATCCAATGGAGAATTTCATGTTAGGCATTCCAATATGTACTAGGTTCTAGGGTGTGGCACCAATACATGCTAGGGAGTTCCAGGGAAACAAAAGGGAGGACTAGTTTCAATTGTATGAAAATGAAAGAATAAGAGTGTGTGATAGTGAGTGTTAGCAACTTCTATATGTGATAAAGAGGGGGTGGAAAGGTATGCTAGGCAGTTCCATGGCATGATAAATTTCTAGGAAATCATGCTAAGATGTGCCAAGTTACAGGGTGTGCCAATTTGTGCCAAGGAGTGTTATGGAGTGATAAAGAAACAAAAGGGAGCATTATGCCATAATGCATGGAAATGAATGAATAAGAGTGTGTGACAGGGGCGTTAATGAGTTCCAAGTATGATAAGGAGGAGTGAAAAGTCATGTTTGGAAGTGCTAAGGAATGCTAGAGTGATAGGGCAACACACGACCAAGATTTTCCAATGCGTGCAAGGAAGTGTTAACTGGCAGTGTCAAGGAAACACAAGGGAGCACTACGTCAAAATGCATGGAAATGAACATACAAGAGTTTGTGTTTGGAAGTGTTAGTGAGTTCTAGGTGTGCTAAGGAGGGAGTGACATGGTATGTTAGGCAATGTTAAGGCATTCTAGAGGCCAGGGCGACATGCCAATATGTCCGAGGTGCTAGGGTGTACCAACATGTGCCATGGAGTGTTACAGAATACTATGGAAACACAAGGGAGAACTAGGTAAAAATGCATAGAAATGAATGAATAAGAGTTTGTGACTAGGAGTGTAAATGAGCTCTAGGTGGTATAAGGAGAGAGTGGCAAGGAATGCTAGGTAGTGCCAAGGAATGCTAGAGTGCTAAGGCAACATGCCAAGATTTGCTAGGTGTTAGGGTGCACCAATGTGTGCTAGGGAGTGTTAGGGAGTGTCATGGAAACACAAGGAAGCACTAGATAAAAATGCATGGAAATGAACAACTAAGAGTGTGTGACAGGGAGTGTAAATGAGTTCTAGGTGTGTTAAGGAGGGAGTGGCAAGGTTATATTCTAGGTAGTTCCAAGGTATGCTAAAATACCAAGGCCTGTCAGGAAGTGCTGGGGTGTGTTAAGGTGTGTAAAATCATACCAAGGAATGTAGGGGATGCTAATACGTGCCACATAGTTCCAAGGAATTTAAGATATGTCAGGTGCTATAACATGTCAATATGTGAATTATGTTTCCTAGTTGTTTTACGACCATAGTTGGATGTGATGAGCCTTGTCTTGGTAACTTGTTAAGTGGGATGAGTTGAGAATGAAAATGAGTAGCCTAAGATGAGTTACAGGTAGTTCTTAGGTAAATAATGCATATGTTAAATTTCCACGACATATGAGAATCTGGGTTTGGTCTTAGAATCTTTGATGCAAACACACTCAAGTTCCACAACACATCTACTTTTCACAATGAAATCTACACACATCGGGGAATCAACTAGTGCACATGACAATTTTTACATTTTTTAAAACCATTCTTCGTTAAATTACAAACTATAATAGAATAGGCTAGAGCTCTCGTACCAGGGATCATGACCCTTTACAATCACACTAATACAAGGAATACAACTAGAGCTTGGTGTTATCCTTTGAAAACCAATCTACCTTGAACATGACAACACTTGACCCACTTTTTATGGTGGCCAAACATAGCCGTTTCAGTCCACATGTCCCGAGCACATATTGAAGGTCCTCTTACCTCCCATTATGCAACTCCTCAATCCATCTCTATCAATGAATTCAACTCCTTTAGGTTACTGAACTGAAATCAATGTTTTTCCCCTCTATCTACCTCTTTCTTCCTTTAAGGTCTACAACACTTAGGGTTTTCGATAATTTGTTCACAACTCCATTTGTGAAAAACTCTTTGGTCTGCCCACTTTTCCATACTGCTACTATAAGATGACAAGTCTATGGCTATGGAGGTTTCCCTTCTTCTCACTGACTTAATCCTCTACAATACAGTGAGCTAGGGATAGTTGGATAACCCACTTGACCATTAATTTAGTCCTTCAAAGTCTGCACGTCCTTAGTGCCATTACACCTACCCTTCTACCAGTCTTGTTTTCATTCACAAGTAGGGGACTTAGGGCTCTTCTTTGAAAGTCACCTAAAAACCTTCCAAATTTACTTGGACTGCCATCAATTTTCCCAACCACATTCAATTATTTTACTGATCTAGTGCGCACAACATTTCCCTCATATAGGGATCTTCAAATATGCCACCTAATAGTAATTTGAGTCCTCTTAAAATCACTATTATTGTGTACCAATTTATTTTTTTTCCAATCTATGAACAAATATGAACTACTCCTCTTATCATCCTTCTAACAATTTGTAGATGACTGAAATAGGGTCACAAATTATCCACTAACAATCCATTGACTAACTATTTATAGGCTGCTTCAGATCTCTGTCCAAAACTCTATGAACAATAAAAAAAAATAAACTCCTCTTCATGTCAATACTCCTCATATGGCACATTTCTTCTGCTCAATATTATACTAAGGTTCCACCTTCCTTTGGATATTCTATCTCTACACATACTTCTGCAAACCATCTTCCAAATCTATGGTATATATTGCAGAGATAAACCTCTCTCTAAGGGTCACGATCACTCTTCTTCTACGCAGATTTGTCACAGTCTTAAGGGAATACCTTATGGATTTAACATGCTAGGAAACCTTCCTAACTAGGGCATTATACTTCTATTCTAATTTCTTTAGAACAAATCCTATCCACCCATAGAAAAAACAACAACTTGCCTACATGAGAGACTCAACATAGCTCATATGGATCCATATATTCTGAGAATTTCTTTGACTGAATCTTTACCTGAACTTTAGATATCTACAACCCTAAAAATATGGTTACCTCAGTCAATATTACACCTACGACTACTTTTTTTTAGGCCCTAAATTCTAGTGCAGGCCCTCCTCCATTTGTGTTGGTCTTTATCATAGACCTTGCAGCCTACTAACCACCACAAGATAGGGTTTCAACACTCTCTACTATTTAAAAATTTGATGTGGCCTTCACATAGAAACACCACTGAAATAACATGCCCAAATTATCACGATCTGCCTCTCTTGAGCTCAATCTGCCATAAGAGAACCAACAATATTCCATCCTACTTCCTATCTTGAACCCATTAAGATATGTGCCATTCTTGTGAACCCTCACATGATGATATTTATCTTGTTAGATGATCATGGCCTCCCTTTAGAAACCCTTACTCAACCATCTAACTCAACCTACTTTAGGACTACATCTCTCTTGACCTCCTTGATCAAATGAGCTCCTTCTCACTTGATGTTATTTCCTTCATACTAAGGCATCCTTAAATATCTTTCCTAGCTATTCCTCTTAAGAACCCTCTAGAACTTACATGCTTTATCCACTTAGACCTTAGGATTTTTTTTTCATTTTTAATTTTATTTTAGATTTTAAACCCCATCTTGGTTCCAAAACCCCTTCGATTAAGTTCTTTGCCCACAAATCATTTTGTGACAAAACTCACACAACCAAACTCACATGGCTTGTGGAGTACCTCCCAAGCTACATAATTCAACAACATAGTCTAGTTGTAGTAATTGTAACTTGGTCAAGCTCTTGTAGTCAAGCAAGGACTTGGTTGGGTTCCCAAGTTGCAAATTAAGTAAGGGTAGTTGTGATGGCATGATAGCTAGGGAGGGTTAGGGCATGCCAAGGAATAAAAATGTGTGCTAACACATGTCGACAATGCCAATGCATACTGAGAAGTGTTAAGGAGTGTCGGGGAATCATAAGGGAGACCTAGGTCAAAATGCATGGAAATGAAAAATTAAGTGTGTGTGCCAAGGGGTCTCAGTGAATTCAAGTGTTCCAAGAACAAAGTGTGTTAGAAGAAGTTTATAATAGAAGAGGCAAGCCTACGATTGTAATAAGGGGCTCGACAAAGCAGTTTTAGAAAAAGGGATACTTTATGCTGGGCACAACACTATTTTTCCTTTATTAATTATTTTTATATGACATGTGGCACACTTAGGCTGAATTATCATGTTTTAAATTGTTTTAGACAATTGCATATTGTACATTGTTGTGAATAAGTTTTGGGGCACTTGGTTTGTGCCAACTTATGTTTTGTGTGTCTTGTGGTTCTTGCAAACTCCCAGTGAATGCTCTACTGTTTATATGAATTGGAAATAAATGTGAAATATTGCCTATGTAATCTATGTTTCTTAGTTGTTTTATGGCCATGGCTAGATGTGATCCTTATCTTGGTAAGTTCTTAAGTGGGACAAGTTCAACTTAGACATGAGTGGTGTTAGAAAATTATATATTACAGAGCAATGCAGCACATTAAATATGCGGAAAAAACAAACACACAAAACACATAAAACCGGAGAGACACAAATATACGTGGTTCACCCAGTTTGGGCTACGTCCACCCCGAAAAACCAATCCTTCATTTCTATTATCCGAAAAAATTATGAGACACAACCTACAACAGATCCGTTGTAATATTCTCTGTTATCTCCTACAGTCTCCCTATCTGTTTCTCGCTCTGAGAATACACATACAATACACAGCCGTAATACGATACCCTCATACAAGCGAGGGGTTTCCTTCTAGGGCAAAAAACCCTAAACTAAACATAACTTCTACCGTCAAATCATCCGCCTAATGAACGACCCGGATTGACTAGAAATTACTATACTTTTACAAGTAAATTTTACACCTGTTTTTAGCTTTGGGGGCAGCACTAAACATAACTTCTACCGTCATATCATCTACCTAATGAACAACCCAGTTTGACTAGAAATTACTATACTTTTACAAGGCAATTTTACATCTGTTTTTAGCTTCGGGGGCGCTGCCCTCGAAACCCCCTGCCAAGGGGGGGCTCCATAAAGTCGCAGCTGCCCCCCATTGACCCCCTAGTCAGTGTTTAATTATGAGCGATGTTGCTGCCCCATTAAGGTACAGGGGTCCAACACTATGATACAAAATAAACAGGATAATCCGGCTCCACACCCAACAAGTGGCCTAAGATGAGGTATAGGTAGTTCTTAGGTTAACAAGGAAAAATCTACTTGTAGTAGGTGCAATTGGTCGAGTTGTTGCAGTTGAAGCAAGCCAATGTCACATGAACTGCAGTAGCTGAGGAATTGGTTGGGTTCCCAAGTTGTGAAAAAATGTAAGGCTAGTTGTGAGGGAATGAGTGCCAAGGCATGCTAGGGAATGCTAACATGTGCCATACATTTCGATGGCATGCCAAATATGCTAAGATGTGTCAATTGCTAAGGCATGACAAGGTGTGCAAAGGTGTGAAAATACGTGCCATGGAATATCAAGGAAAAAAAAATGGAGAAAAAAGTTAAACTACAAGGAAATGAACACATCATAGGGTTAATTAGTCATCCATTTACCTTTTCCAGGAGGGGCATACTAGGCATACCAACACTAGGTGAAAATAGGTGCCAAGTGCCAAGTGTTAGTGAATTCTAAGTGCCAAATCATCCTTTGTTACTTCTCATCTACTTTACAATAATTTATCTCAAATAAATTTAATATTAAACCATGCCAAAGCATACCAGTGCATATTAATGAATGATAGACATGCTAATACTTTCCAACTGCCAAGATGTGCCAAGTGCCAATGTGTGTTAGGGAGTGATACACATGTTATGAAGTGGAAGGGCATGTCTAAGAGTGATAAGGTGTGACAGAGTGTGCTAATGCATGTTGAGGAGTGTTAGGGAGTGCTAGGGCAACACAAGGGAGAACTAGGTCAAAATGCATGGAAGTGAATGAATATGAGGGTTTGCTAGGGAGTGTCAATGAGTTCTAGCTATCATGCCAACAAGGGAGTGACAAGGTATGTTAAGAACTAGTAAGGCATGCTAAGGAATATTAGGGCATGTCAAGAAGTTCCAAAGTGTGCTAGGGAGTTCTAGTGTGTGTTAACATGTGCCAAATAGTGCAAAGACATGAAAGATTCTAAGGCATGTTAGGATGTGTAGGGTTACAGGGTGTGCCAATATGTGTCAAGGAGTATCAAGGCAACAAAAATAAGAACCAATCTAAAATTCAAGGAAATGAAGACATAAGAGGGGTAATAAGTCAAGATTTTATCTTTTTCAAAAGGGGCATGCTAGGGACACTAATAACAAGTTCCAATACATGCCAAATTCCAATGTGTGCCAAGTTCTCATGTATGTCAATGTATGCCAAAGTGTTCCAGGGCATGCTAGAGACTACAAGGCATGCTAAAACATGCTAGGAGAGTGTTATGCTATGCTAGGGCTTGCTAGCATCTACTTAGGTATCCTTGTCATGGCAAGATGTTCTAGGTACAAATATTTTCTAAGACATGCGAGGTGCCAAGGGATGTTAGTGTGTGCCAAAGCATGTTAATATGTTCAAAGAGTGTTGAGGAGTGCTAGAAATCTCTCATTAATAGAATTTATAAAGCTTTATTATGTATTAAATAATATCGTTTCCACACACACTAGTGGAACTTTATCTAAAGGGAATTTGTTAGATAATAAACCTAATAGAGACGAATCATGTATTGAATCATAGGAAAAATATATTCTCATTACTTGAGGGAAATGATACACACTAATTAATTCTTAACAAATTGACTAACTCTAATCACTATATGGCCTTGGACACAGTGAAAAAAACTCCACAACAATTCTCTTAAATCGTTATCTTTTGACAAAAAATATAGTAACATGCATATAGCATCATCAAAAACTCATTGGAATGATCAATGACGACGAACATTTTTCGACCGTCACCAAAAGTACCCAAAAAGAGCATTGGTGGGGGTCAATAAAATATTGTCACTAGAAGTGTCACCAAAGAGAGAATTAGTGACGACCCTTCAATAACCCTCACCAAAAGTGTCACTGAAAATGGATTTGGTGACAAACCTTAAAGGACAGTCACTATATGCACTTACAACAATGCTTTTTTAAGGACCATCACCATATGTGACATTGGTGACAAACCTTAAAGGTCTTTCACAAGCATGACCCTCACCAATGTCCTTTTTTTCTTGTAGTGATCTGCTCTTTTGTGAGGCCAATTTATATTTCTCCTTTATGATGACGCTCTGTTGATGGTTACAAGAAGGTGATTGTAGCACCTTTGGTTGCCACAACACCTCACAATTCATGTTTGGTCGCATTGGTTCTTGTCTCCTATACTTGTGATTGATACCTACATCGCAAAAAAGGGAAATAATTTATAAAAAACATTGTACATATAATATTTATAATAATGTACATGATAGATATAAAAATATAGATTATCAATATGTACATAATAGATATACAAAAATAGATTATCAATATGTTGGAAAGAAAACACATTATCTTATAATTTATTTATTTCTTTTTCAAATATTAAAAATATATACATTGCAATATTAAGTAATAATTTAATGGTATTAAACTAATATTTATGTTGATATTTCACAAAAAAAAAAAATGTAAATAAAATATAAAAGGTTATTTGTCATTGTAAATAATGGATTAGTGAGAATCATGTACTGCATATAAATATAAAGCTAAGCCTAAACACATTATGTTAAAATATGTACAAAAAAATGTTATATAGTAAAACATGTAGAAACAAACAACAGACAACACAACCACTTGAATAATATGGGATAAATCCTAAATTATCTAAATCCTTACAACTAGCAAATGCACTGAAAGGTGAAAAGGAACGCTAAAAGGAGGAGTCGGGGAATTTGAAAGGAAATAAGCAAGTGAAATATATGGACAATAAAATACAATTAAAATTTGATTTTCTATATATCTTCTAAGGAATGCAACAAATTTGAGTTTCTATATATCTTCTAACGAATGTAGCAGAAGCTTAAATTTAAGAAGAACGTTACACTAACATAAATGTCCCAAAGCAGGAGTTGAATTTCTTTGGGTTTTTTAAAAATGAAATTAAATAATTCTGAACAAATAGAGAAAAAAAATCACAGAAGCACCTTCTTGCTAGGTCGTGAAAAATTAACACTAAATGTTCCAGTGATTTTTTTTTATTTTTTTATTTTTTTTTATTTTTTTATTTTTTATTTTTTATTTTTTATTTTTATTTTTATTTTTTATTTTTATTTTTATTTTTATTTTTATTTTTTATTTTTTTTTATTTTTATTTTTATTTTTATTTTTATTTTTTTCAGATTTGACAAATGATTCCAATGGAATATCTAATGGAAATTTATAGATCATATTCAACATTGTTCATGCAAAGGCTTAAACACAAAGGTTTAAGTTTTATTTTTATAGACCAACCTTCATTTTGCAAGCAAGTGGAGCCTATGCAAATTAAAGGTCACAGATGACTATGTCCTACCCCCGTTTTTTAGTAAACCCAAATTATTCTTCTATCGTTTTCATTGGTACTCATACAAGCTTAACTACAAAGGTTAAATCAAAATGTAGATGAATTATTAGAGGAAGCTTTGGAATTATAGCCTATCGTTTTTGGTTTCTGTCAATATTGGGATAGCTAGGAGATGGTAATCACATCGTTTCATTTCTAATTATGATTATTTCCAACTCATCACTTTTGGTATCACTTTGATGTGAAAATGTTTCTGAGATGTTTCGTGAAACAAGTTGTTAAGCATCAACATTTTTTATCATTATGGAAATATTTTTGTTTGTAAAAAAAAAGGGTGAATATAATGTCATAATTATAGTGGTTATTTGGACTTTTAGGGAAGTGACTCTTTAGATGTTGAATTTTGATGAGTCATTTTGATAATAACATGTATATTATCCATACCTATATAAATATAAAGTTTATATATATATATATATATAGATATATATATATATATATATATATATATATATATATATATATATATATATATATATATATATATATATTCAAGATGAGAAAGATTAGTTTCTACAATATTATCTTTGGAAATTAAATTTCGGCACCACTCTAAATCTCCAATATTAAACACTATATATTGATATATAGAATTATTATATTTAATGTAAATATAAAATAATAAAATATAATATTATTAATTTTTTTCAAATTAAAATAAAAATAAAATTTAAAAATTATGAATTATTAAATTTAATAAAATTATAAATAATTTGTAGTGTATAAAAAAACTTTATTTAAAAATAAATAAATGACAATTTATATAAACAATTTTCTATATAATATAAAAATAATATTCAAATATTACACAACAAAAGGAAAAAATATATTACAAGTTATATGATATATAACAAAAACATTTATAATGTGCTATCCCCTTTGAGAAGACAAGAAATATTATTTTCACATTCTCATCCCAAATTACATTTTTCCACCTCTCAATCAATTATTTTTTTCAACTTGGAGAGTTTTTCCATTCCTCTCTAGAAATCTCCTCAACAATGGACACTATACTATCATCAATAATATAAGTTTAGGCATTATTTTTTCGTCTTACACAACCTGGGGTCTCACTATATTCTCTACCTTATGACACTCCAAGAGATACAACTTCTCCAACATTGGAAAGCTACCACTTCCATCTCTAACTCCCTTAAGTCATTGCACCCCATATTTTAATGTCCCTTAAATTAGATAGTTTCTCTAATACCAATATTTTCAAAAATGAACAATTTTGCATGTACAAATGTTAAAGTTTAGGTATTACTCTGTCATTGAACACACCATAGGGTCCCTCTATAATGTCAAAAGTGTATAACTAAAAAAACCTCAAGTCATCCAACTTTGGAATACCACTAGTCTCAATTTCCAGTGCTTCAAAGTTCTAGCAATAATGTGTATAACTGAAAAAGCCTCAAGTCCCCCAACTTTGTAAGACCACCACTCTCAATTCAAGTGCTTCAAAGTTCTAGCAATAATGTGTATAACTGAGAAAGCCTCAAGTCCTCCAACTTTGGACGACCACCACTCTCAAGTTCAAGTGTTTCAAAGTTATACCAATAATGGATGTCATCTACAATTCCATTTTTAATTTTGCATAGAAGAAGCTCCCTAAGTTGGACACACTCCCACAAGTTTGAAATTTAGATGGATACACTTACCCCTCATAAGCCCAAAGGGAAAAAAATTTCGACTTCTTAAGATTATAAATGTTGAAGGGAAAAATATGCTCCTCCACCAAACTTACCCCTCATAAGCCCGGAGGGAAATTTTTTTCGACTTCTTCATATTATCAATGTTGAAGGGGAAAATATGCTCCTCCACCACAATATCTTTATTTGTATCGCAAAATCACTTTACATTTAACCTTAGGTTCATCCATGTAGTCATTTATTTCAATATTGTTGCAAGGGTAAATCAAGATTGCATATTTTTACATATTTTAGAAAATTAATGGATATGAACTTTGTTTAAATTTGCCTATAAGATTTTCAAAATATCCCAGAATTTGCAATGCCATTAATGGTAATGTTAATTGTTTTATAGGGATATTTTCATGTTGAGTTGAACTTTGAAGCAATAATGGACGTGCTAGTTGTAGTAATTATACCAATGGATTCAATCTGATCATGTAATGTACTAAAACAAGATATTGAATCCTTCTCCAATATTTGCGAAATATAAAAAATGATCGCTCAATCACATGCAAGTAAGAGAAATAAGTAAATCACCCGCACAACACAAGATATTTCTGGGGAAAGAAATTTCTCAAAACCCCTCTATCATATATTATATAAAGTGAAGGAATCATGAAACAATAAAATGCATTCTTTCTCACAAGAATCTCCTGCACTCTACCAATCATCTCACACTAATCTAGGCAAAATTGGAAAAACACTTAGCCAATTCCTTGCCTTCCTCCAACCTGCCTTGCTCACGCAATTCTTAGAGAAATAAATCCTTATTAAATAGTAATTTCAACCTTCCTTTATTGCGCAATCCATCATGGCCTTCCTGTGGCTCTATAATTGTGCCTAAGCAATTTTCTAATAATATAATTGATAGTTATATTCCCTTTAAACTTTGTCTCAACCGGGTCTTCATCAGAAATGATATGCATGCATATATTAATAGTGAATCATCAGTTATCTGATTGTTCACTACTTGTGAATTAAATCTAATTTAATTCACTAGACCTCTCACTAGCTCATCACTCAGTTAGAACTAGTTCAACCTATTTTAACTCAATTAATTTGAGTTAACAGATTACACTCACACCACATTAGTGCTACAACTGCAACTAGACCCCCAAATAATAGAATCACTCTACATGCCTCATCTTAGACCCTCAACTAGAAATTATTGAGCTAACTCAATATTCATGAAATAATTAGCTGATACAAGTTGTTATGAGATGAAATTACAATTTATTGTCCAATTTATTTAATGGAAAAATCAATTAGACACCCACATTTAGCACTAATATGTAATTGAATTCTTCACCAATGGGTGACTGGAATTCCACACTTATATGTGGTGAATTTTCTTGTTGAATTTCAACACTCCCTCTCAACAAGAAAGGGATTATCAGCTACCTCGATCCCGCCTCTGTGGTATTCGAATTGTCTCTTTGCTAGTGCCTTCGTCAAGATGTTTGCATCCTAGTCCTTCGTGGGAATGTATTGCAACAACACAATGCGCCTCTGAACACAATCTATGAGATGGTCGTACTAGATATCAATATTCTTGGACCTGTCATGGAATACCAGATTAACCAAGAGTTTTATGCAACTCTGGTTATCACAATGTATCACCGTCGGATCCATACGATGACTAAACAAACCAACAAGTATCTTCCTCATCCAGATGGCCTCGCATGCATCCTGACTAGCTTCCATGTACTCCGCCTCTGCTAAACTAATTGCAACTGATCTCTATTCCCTAATGCACCAAGAAAATGTTGTTGATCCTATGCTGAAGATGCCCCCTGATGTGCTCTTCCTGTCTAATGGACTGCCTTCCCACTCTGCATTGGTGAAGCCTTGAATCTTCACTCCTTATGTACGTCTGTACCATAATCGATACTCTGTAGTGCCCTTGAGATATCTCAAAACATGCTTCCCTGCCTTCCAAAAGAGCTTGGTATGCTTAACATAGCTTGACTAAGCTGGTTAATTGCGTAGCATATGTATGGTCTTTTGTTCACCAAATACATAAGTGAACCCACAAGCTACCTGTAAACAGTAGCATCCACTACCTCACCTAAAGTAGCATCCTCCTTCCTCCAGTTTTCTGCAAGAGGAGTTTCCATGGGTTTGCTTCCCTCCATGTCAAACTTCCTCAAAATCTCCTTGGAATACTTTCCCTTAGATACAAATAGCTCCCCATATCTTTGCCATATTTCAAAACCAAGAAAATAATGCAAGAGACCCATGCCCTTCATCTCAAATTCTCTTGCAAGATCCTCTTTGAAATAAGTTATGAGTTTCTCATCACCTGTCAGTATCACATCATCTACATAAAGTACAATAATCAAAAGCTTACCATCAACCACAATATGATATAGGTTCGCATCTGCTTCACACTTTGTGAAGCCCAACCCGGTGAAGTAGCTGTCGATCCTAGTGTACCAAGCACAAGGTGCTTGCTTCAGCTCATACAATGCTCTCTTGAGTTTGCACACATGCGAATCCTTGTATAAGGTCTCAAAACCTTCTAGATGCTCAATGTACACTTCTTCCTCAATAACTCCATTAAGAAAGGATGTATTTACATCCATCTGATGCATTTTCCATACCATATGCGCTAAGAGTGAAAGGATGGATCTAATCGACGAGTACCTTGCAACTGGTGCAAAAGTACCCTCATATTCAATCCCCTCTACCTGTGAGAATCCTCTGGCCACAAATCTAGCCTTGTATTTCTACACACTCCCATCTGATTCTTACTTCACCTTAAATATTAGTGGCCAAAGGATAATTCCCCATAGTACAACCCTTGCATGTTTCTCTCTGCGTAAGTGTACCCTTTGGAAGCCCTGTAAAAATATGTTGCATGATCCTCAAAGAACTGTGGTGTAGATGACCCAACCTCATGTGCCATAACTCACCGATATATCGACTCACCATCTCATCTGCTTTACTGATCAATGTTGCACAACCATATACATCAAGTTTGAAGAGGTTCTTCACATGAACCCCAATCTTCTTTACCTGTCCTATGGATTTGTGACGAAGGAATGCATTTCCTTCACTGAAAACCACATTATATACAAGATCGTCCAACATAGCTACTGAAACTAAATTATTTTTCAAACCTGGTACATGCATGACATCGTTTAATATGAAAGGATTACCTGACTCTCTCTGGAAAGTAACTGTACAAATCTTCATAGCACTATACCTCCCATCATCACCCATCTCGATGTGCATATGAATATCCTTATCCTCCAAGATACTAAATAGTTCTTTGTTTCCATTCATGTGGAAATATGATCCAATTTCCAAGTACCACATATATCCCATCACAATTGACACCATGCATGCGATGAGAGAGGATTCCAACTCAAACTGTGAGGCCAAAGCTTCACCCGTTGCAGCTCCCAGAGCCTTCTTGTTGTTATTCTTATTTCGTTGACAATTTTTGGCATAGTTTCCATGATCATGACAGTAAAAACGTTTCACCTTTGACATGTTTGGTTTCTTGCCTTCTTTTCCAGTCTCAGATTTGGAATGGAATTTCTTCCCTTTCCCCTTCTTTTCCTTGCCAACAAAGACACCATTTTCCTCATCATTAGTCTTGGATGAGGATCCATCCCTGGTATTTCGCCAAAACTCTTCTTGTACCAAATCCAACCATAGTCGCTCCCACTTTGGTAACTTCTCCCTCCCATTCGCAAATTCCTGGTAGCTATGCCAGCTCTTAGGAAGGCCTATAAGTGCTAGGCTTAGCAAGTCATCATCAGCCACAATAATCCCAACACTTCCAAGCTCATCTCGAAATTTAGTGAACTTGGTCAAGTATTTCGAGATCGTGTCGCCCTTCTCCATTTTTATTTTCCTCAGCTTGTCCTTGAGTGCCAATTCACGTTGTCACTGTTGCTTTGAAACAAATTTGTCAAGGCCTTCCACATAGCATATCGAGTTTCCTTGCCATGGAGAATCAAGACAATATGATCTCAAACTCCCTCTAATAAGATACTCCTTGCCTTTGCAACATTCTTCCTCCATGCTTCATGCTGCGCAAAATCTGGATGAGGGGGCTCAGAACTATTAGTGTCTGATCCAAGAGGATCTTAAATCAATACAGATCGACAATGAGGTCCAGTTCATCTCTAGTTTGTCTGATGAGAAGTCTTCAATTGGTTCAAATTTGGTGCATGGTACAAGTACATTCACGACTAGGGAAAATTGTAATGATGTGGTGAAAGTGGTGATGTGGAAAATTGTATGTGAAAAGGTGGCGTATGACTTGGTGTTTAAGACCTATGCTAAACCTATGTCCTAAATCCTAAAGCTAAAAACCTAGCGCTAATGTTAAAACCTAAAGTATGACCCTTTCAGAACCTATGTAACAATGTAATGTTATAAACGTTATGTTGGTGAGGTCATAACCTAAGTTTCAGACTATGCTATAAACTATGCAAATAAAATATATTGTAAATAGCTGACCGCGTGGGGTTTTAACCGTAGCAGCTAACCGTTGGGTGGAAGGAGTACATGTGAATGCAGTCGAGGTTAAATGCACAGTTGCAGGTGACTACAGAACAGATACCGCAACCTCCGAATGAGAAGTTGTCACATGTGGGAGGTTGACTGCCATCGTGCTGGAACCGCCGGGCCAAACTGCTAGGTGGCAGCCAGTGGTTAGTCCGCCGCCCTATCACATGTAGTCAGTTAAGCTGTTCTGCTATTAGCAGAAACCGTCAAGGTTTATGCTATGGTTTATTTATGGATTTTGAATGTTATTTACACGCTATTTAATTAAAGGACCATGAACCTAATGCCTAAGGTGTCACATTTCTACATGACCGAGAGTAACTATCCACCTAATCACCTTAAATGTAAAACCACCTGCTATGTTTGGCCTAAGGGTTTCAACCTTAACCTTTCTTGCATCTATTTAGCCTTAGCCATTGAACCATGGTAGATGGATTTTTTTTTAAGACTTGTTCAAATTCTGTAAGAGAGAGGCAGTTTTTTTTTCAGTGTTTCTTGGTCTTCCGGAGGCGGAATTGAGAACTGAGACAGGTGTTGGAAAGCTAGGAGAGAGAAATTTATATTGACAGTGACCAGAGGTGCATGCAAGCAATTTCAGTTTGGTTTTTTTTGTGTAAATACTTCCATGGATCAATCCTTAATAAAACAGACGCCCATCTTGAAAGCGGACCCGAAGACGTAGTCCACCAGGGACGAACTTTGTAATCAATGTTTGTTGTCTTTTATATCTATTATTTGCTGCAAATTCATGTTTAATATGCTTCTTAAGTTTTGGTTTAAATAATAAATTCAATTTATTTCCTTTATTCTTCCACACTAAGTGATCGAGTTAACAATCAATTCATTGTTGGCAAATAATTAGTTCTACTTCAGTATTAGATCAGATCTATTTCAGATCATATATTTGAGTATTAGAGCAGGTTGTGTTGTAGGATTTTTTTCCAGTGAGTGTTAACCAGGTCAGGTTGTGATGTGGAGAAGGAACGCTCGAGGAGACATAATTAGAAGTTGGAAAGTGGAAAGTTTCTCATCAATCGAAAATTGGAGGAACTGATGCAAGGGAAACTCCTGAAGTGAAGGTCATGGGCGAATAAAAGATTCGAAAAATGTTCTTGAACATGCAGAGGATGTTGGGAGAACTCTACGAAGATAAGAAGGTGAGAGATGCAAATTCTTCTTCAAAGGCATCAAAGAAGGACAAGGGAAAAGTAAAAGCTGATAAACCTCCTCCTCCATCATCTTCATCATCATCATCTTCTTCTTCTACTTTAGATTTTGAAACAGAAAATAAACCTTAGAAATCATCTCTTTTGAAACTTGATGTAAAATTTGAACTACCTATTTATGATGGTGAAATGAATCCTAAAAATCTATATAACTGGATTAAACAGTTAGAAGTGTATCATATAATTCAAAACATTTTTGATGAAAGAACAAAAATTTAGTTAGCTACACTTAGAATGGGAGGAAAAACTTTAATTTGGTGGGAAATTAAAACTAAAGTAGATTTAAAGCGGAAAAGTAAATTCATCTTTTCATGGTCTAAGTTTTTAAAATCTCTCAGAAAACAATTCTATCCTTTGGGATACATGCATCAAGATGTTATTTATTGGCATCATTTGAGGCAAGGTAAAGGGTAGAATGTTCAGGAGTTTACTCAGGAGTTCAGGAAGAAATCTTTGGCGCTTGGTATTCCATTGGATACACGTGAAACTTTATTAAAGTACATCGGCAATTTACATTCTTATTTACAACATATATTATTGATGCATAATCCTAATGAATTTGATGAAGTGTGTGTTCAAGCCATACATATTGAATCAGGTGGCAGACCGTTCAAGTTTTCACAGAAAGCTTCCAAATAGTTGGAAGTTAACGATTCCAAAGATAGTAAGAGGAAGATCAGTTTGGAGGAAAAGAAAGCAGCAACAACTCAGAAGGAAGGTGAAAGACCTACCTGTACTCACTTCCACAGGATCAGACATGATGACACCAAATGTTAGAAATTTCACCCAGAACTCAGACCAAAGAATTTCCAGAAAAAGAAAGGTGAAAAGAAGGTTAATACAACAATCCAACAATATTTGGGCTCCGATTCAGGTGATGAAAGGAAAATAAATGCAATGGTTTCGACAAGTAAAAGTTCTAACACGAGTTAAATTTGTAGTACTTCTACATCTTCTTCAAACATAAATCATCTGGATGAAGACAAAAGAGTTGAATTATTTCAATTAAGGGTAACTTCTAAGCAGACAAAAATAGATACATTGTTTGACAGTGGATCACTAGAAAATTAAATATCTGAAGAATTAGTTAAGAAATTGGGTTTGGGGACACATAATCATCCAATACCATACACATTAGGTTGGCTAAAATAAAAGACTCAGATTAATGTCACAAAGCAGCATCATTTAAAATTTTCCATCACAACTAATACATTGATGAAGTGGATTTAGATGTGATTCCATTAGACATATGTGGAGTAGTGCTAGGAAGTCCTTATATCTATGAACGTGATGTTGTGTTTCATAGGAAAGAGCATAAATATCACCTTAACAAATGTAGAAATTATACAAACAATATGTATACCAATGGATTCAATTTGATCATGTGATATGCTAAAGCAAGATATTGAATCCTTCTACAAATTAATTGCAGAAAATAAACACGATCACACAATAGCACCAAGTAAAAGAAAGAAGAAAATCGATCCATAACATATATATTTTTCCTTGGGAAAGCTTGCTGCTCAAAACCCCTCTATATTTATTATATAATCAACCAAGGAATCATGAAACAATACAATGCACTCTTCTCACAAGAGTCTGTTGCACTCTACCAACTGTCTCACACTGATCCAGACAAAATTGACCAATACAACCAATTTCATGCCTCTGCTCAGGCTACCTTTCTTATGCAATTCTAAGAGAATTAAATCCCTATTATTTAGGAATTTCAGCCTTCCAAAACTGCACATTACATCATGGGCATCCAAATGGTTGTTTTGATTGTGTTCCACAATCCGTTAATAATATAATTGATAGTTAACATCCTTTTAACCTCTATCTCAATTGGGTCTTCATCAAAACTGACATGCATGCAACTATTAATAGTAAATCATCAGTCACTTGACAAATCACTGCATGTGAATTCAATCTGATTTAATTCACTTGACCTCTCACTAGTGCAACAATAATTTATAACTAGTTAGACTGACTTTAGCTCACTTAATTAAGTTAACTGATTTCTCATGCATTAAAATAATACACTAACTACAACTTGGACTCTAAACCAAATAGAATCACTCTACATGCCTCAACAACCACCCTCAACTCGAATTTCATGATATAACTGAGCCTATCACACTCAATTAACTATTACAAGTGATTATGAGATAAGATTATTGTGATTTATCACAATTGCAAGATCGGTATCGCACTTAAGTCATATCAATTCTAAATATCATTCGGGACTTGCGATGTGATGCTTTGATAAGACATAAAAATAATCACATGTAGGCATTAATGCATAAATAATAAGGATCAACTACATTAACTCTTTTAAAGGCTCGAGAAGATTTATATCTTTTTACTCGTGTTTGCAACACAATTTTCGTCCTTATAGAATTTACTGTGTTATCATGTTTCTGCTTTCATTATCACTCTACATTTCATTATTTTTTCTCCATTTCCCAATTTTAGGAAATATCGCTGGGAAATGACTAAGAAAGGAAAGAAGGCAGTGGAGGCTACTTCATTTGAATACTCAGACATGCATCCACTCTTTACTGATAGTACATGCAACAAACATGGTGGGACTACAACGTGGGAAGTAATGTATAATTTACTAGATGATGAAAACCCAATGGTACTGGAAACCAAAAAACTGACACTAAAGTCTCATCTGAGGCTTCTTATTTTGAAGCATCATGTTATTTCCTTACAGGATAGCTGCAAGGCCCAAGATTTTTCCATACACGGATATGGTTGTTAATGTGAATTCTAACCGCAAGCGTATGGAAAAAGATCACTTTAGCCATGCATAAAAAACAACCCTAACATCAAATATGGTTGTCAATTTTCCTTAGATCTCTAGTTAATGATCATAATAAATGCTACAAAAATCTAGATCTATGCAGTTAAAGGCATTAAATATAAAATAATAAGCAAGAGTTGCTCCATGCATCCAATGAACAAGACAAGAATTTTTAAAGGAATTTTTGTATTATGACACTTGGGAAGGGAACATAGAAAGATGTTACCAGTCCCCCTCAATGGGATGGGTTCTTGTATGTCCTCAGCGCTTCAAATCTAAGATCTTTCTCTCTTGATGGTGTAGAAAACCCAGACAAAAATGGAACTCAAAGGGAGCTCACAAGCAAAAAGTAGGAAAATATGACAATGATGGAGGATGAAAGTCAAACCAAAAGTATAGATCTAGAGTGGTCTTTAGGAAACAAAAGGTAGTGAATGAATAGAAAAAACATTCTATTTATAACAAAATATTGAGTTAGTCTAGATATTGGTGCATAATTAAAATATTATTAACCAAATCTAGATCCAACTTTTATGGAATATTTTATTATTTTTGTTGGAGGGAAAAAGAATTTGAATTCGGTCAAATTCCTTTATTTGTAAATAATAAATAAATAAATGATTTATTTATTATTTTAAGAATGTGGTTTGGTAATAATTAAATAAGTAATGATTTATTCAATTATTTATGAATGATTTAGTCAAAATTAACAAGGAATATTATTTAAATAATGTTCTAAATAATTATTCCTAGAAAATAATAAGATAAATAATGATTTATATAATTAATTTTCCTATTTTGGGTTAAATATGACCAGGAATATTAATTAAACTGTGGTTTATTTAATTATCCCTTGAGGAAAATAAAAAAAATAAGGATTTATTCAATTATTCCTCATGGGGTTTCCTGTTTAGACCAGAAACAACTTAATAAATTATGGATTATTAAGTTATTTTTCATAGTGAAAGCAATTTTACTATGGTAAAATTGGTCTTACATGGTGTACTTTGGTCCATCTAATAGTAACAGGTTAGATGACCAAAAATTGGTGTAATAGATTGCTCCCAGCATGCGAGCGTTAGGAGCTAATCATATGACTGAAGTACGTTGTAAGAACTCAATCACTAGACACCGAAGGGGGAGTCAGAGAGAGGGAACTATAAGGTAGACTAAATCATGAGAGGAAAAGACCCTGAGGAGGCAAGACTTACAGGTGCGACAAGTCTCTTTTATAAGTGAGTACCTATTCTACATGAGGCGGGGGAGGCATACCTATGCCCGCCAAGATAACAAAGTACAAAGAATAATGATGCATCCAACAAAAAAGGGACTGAACTATATAGTACATGCTGGCATAAACATGGGCTAGATAAAAACATGATAATAGATCCTACATACATATTATGCATGGGACAACAGCCAGGACTTATACAATAATATCTGAGTACATGAGATATAAGTACAACCAAAGAGGCCTTGTAAAATAGGAAAGGGCTTTGAAAATCTGAATGATACATGCAAACTAAAGAGGCGCTGCAAGTGGTTGAGGCCAAAACCATCAAATCTATGGAGCTGCATCCAAGGCTGTAGTAGAGAAGTCATCCAGGCATGTGGGGGGCTACCTGAAGGGCCACCCCCTCATGAGGTCTGAAACATCTCACACATACCCAAGAATCGCTGGTATAATCTGCTGCATCACATCGAGTATACAGATCTCGATCATGCCATAAGGAGCTGGAACTAAGAAACAATCAAGTCAAAGGGAAATAAAAGGTCCCTTTGCCTAATCCGAGGCACCGAAAAGAGTGGAAGCTAGAACCAAAGTACATCGCCCTCTAGACCTGTCTTCTAGAATGAATAAGTTGGTGTCGATAGAAGGAGGTCCACCATAGGTGAGGTAATAAGGGATCCTCAACTAAGGCACGAGGGATAATAGTAGAGCGACTGATAGACTGACACCAGGGATGATGGTGGAATAGGGGGTATTGAGTAGCGGGCTGGCGAATTCCCTTATTAGAGCATAAAGGGCATGGATGACCTGGCAGCTACTGACTCAACTCCGGAGGAGATAGAGGATAGTATGAATGAACGTCAAAATGTGCGACTCGAGAGAGGAAAAAATCAATGAAGGAGGGAGGACTGTGGCGGGATACAAAGGGACTCGAGACAGAATCCATGGATGTGATGATGACTCAACTCGAATGCTCTAAACAAGGGCGACTTAATGATGATGCCACATAGAACAGGTCCGGTGGGGACCATAAAAACATGAGTAAAATATGGTTACTCACGACGAAAAATGACATGAGCATGGACAAGTATGAAGGAAAAGTGGTTCCCCAAGTACAAGTATTGCAAGTGAAGAAATTAAATTTTGAGGAGTGGTTAAGTGACCCTTCTTGGAAAAAATGTGTCGGGGTGAAGTATCAAATCACTAAAAATTAAAGGATACCCATTTGAGAGCTCGGTGAGAGCTTTCCAATGGTGTTGACAGTTTTTCAAACCCAGGTACGGTTTGGTTGTAGATGGTGAAATAAAAATATGGGGTGTTTATTTTAATAAGGCATTTTCCCTCTAATTTGATTCATTTGCAAGTGTAGTTGTTGTGAATGTAGAGAGGAGAAAAGGCCCTAAATATTACAGCGATTGTAGCGGACAAACCGTCTATTGGAATCGAGATCCGTTAGTTGTTGGTAAGAGGCCTAACCCTACTCTTTCAATTTAGTGGATTAAAATTTTAGTTTAGGCACCCAGAGCTCAGGAAAAAACCCTTTCTCTTCTTCACAACCGAGTCACACTTTTTGGGGCATTTTGTGACCTGGGTAGCAGGTTTTGGGCTAAAAACTGTGACATGTCCCAGGAATGGCCTGAAAAGTGTGACCTGTTAGAGAGAGGCATTTTTAGTGCTGTTTTTGGCTGAAAGATGGGATTTTATGGTTATGATGTAGTCTTTCCTTGTTGTACACTGACAAACATGATGGTTTTGTTCAGATATGGTAGAGTTGAGTATCAACAAGAGAGAGAGAGATCTGGACACATTATGGTATGAGATTTGAGAGGATCATGGTGTCCGTGCTGCATTGGCCAGGTTTGGGGTCCTAAATTTTGTTGAGAACCCTTTGATGAAAGCAGGAGAGCCCTTGTTTGCCCGGATTGTCAACTATTGGGATCCAGATCATGAGATATTTATAGTGCAGGGGCACCGGATCGAGCTGAATTTCCATGATATATATTTCTTG
Source organism: Pinus albicaulis (assembly GCA_034641835.2). Lineage (NCBI taxonomy): Eukaryota > Viridiplantae > Streptophyta > Pinopsida > Pinales > Pinaceae > Pinus > Pinus albicaulis. Next base: position 118,839,083 of record CM076570.1, read on the forward strand.
AATAGTCTCTCGCCACTTGGGATGGTGGGAAACACAAAGCCAGTGTTACCACGAGGACAGAACATTATGGATTTTGTAGAGCGCCACTATCGACCGGTTCTCCATGTGAAGGGGACATGGATACTGATCAGAGATCTAGAGAGGCTAGAGACTCGTGTTGTGGCTGCAACGGTGTTGCGTATCCTGGGAAACCAGGTGCTCCACCACATCACTAGGGGTCAGATGATGCTTGTTGAGAGTGTGTTGAGTGGGACCTACTATGGGTGGGCCCAATTGATGCTGTCGTCATTGAAATGACAGTTTTCTCTATGCAAGCGGTAGGTGAACCACGACTGTGCATATGGCACAGTGATTTTCTCGCTCTTCTTTGAGAAGATCCTGACACTTTGACCTCGCATACAGATCTAGGATGGGGGTTCGCGAGAGCCTAGGATGCGTCACTGGGGGTGAATACTGCGTAGAGGAAGAGGTGGGGCAGTCGAACGGGTGTTCTGACCTGAGTTTTTCTCTCATTGGGATCAACTGCCACTGTACACAGACGACTATCCCTATAGTGGGATGAATTATCATGGGGACCTGGACTTGCCACTGCCGCCAGGTCAAGCATGGGGGCCTGATGGTAAGTGAAAAGTTGCGTATATTTTATGTTCATTTTAGAGTTTCAGAATATTGTATATGGTACTGATTAATTCGATTTTAGTATGCAAATACAACACCAGTGAAATTGGCCGGGTATATGGGGCAGCCTGTAGTATCAGGAGCTGCAACACCTAGTGGGTCGGGCGTTCCGCAAAATGAGGATGTAGTTGCCCTCTTGGAGGAGATCCGTCATAGATTTGAGAGGCTACTGACCAATGTTTCTATTGGGGCCCTTGTTTTGAAAATGAAATGGTTTTGAGTCGCAGAGAACAGGTGGAAGAGTGCAACCATGGTAGATAGGGAGCTATCACGGTTGTGGAGAGTTGGAGAGCAAGTGGCGCGATAGTTGCAGAAACTAGCATAGATGGTAGGAAGGAGCGACAAGGATAGACAACAGAACTCCCAGTGATCAGGGAGAAATGACAAACAACAAAGCAGGAAAGGAGGGAAAACAAATAGTAACGCTGGCAATGGAACAAATAGGCAATCGACCAACGTAGATGGGAGGTTGGTGTAGTAGAGGGCTAAGGAAGAGAGCTATAGGAGAGCTCTGTTCTGTTCTGTTCGGTTCTATTCTATTCCGTTCTGTAATGTTGTAATCAGTCCTTCTGTAATCAACTTTGAGGAGTAATGTAACTGTCCGCTATTGATAATGAAATATTCTTCTACCTGGGTTTGATGTCCTGAGGTCTGTGATAAGCATTTTTTTATGATGAATGTATTGCCCGCTTTTAAATTTTAATTTTGCATCCTGAATATGCTCATGAGTAATATCTTGTGCACAGTAGCTAAATATGTTTGCAGTTCCTAGTTCTGTCTGTTTTGCTCTATAGTTGTGATCATTCGATATTTGATCTATTCCTAACCTTACTAAGGTCACGACATGCCTAGGGTGAGACTCTCTGCTCTTCAGAGTAGGGTGAAAATGCTGACGTTGTGCTAGAATATTGCGGAAACCTTGTTGGCCTCTCTCCTGAACCTGGGTCTTACTTAGAGACCTTCTTTCTCGCCAACAAATGGATCCGTTGCAAGGACTTGAAATTTCATTTAGGAGCTAGATCATGGTATCACAGATCTTTGAGAGAGAAATACAAAGATGGTGGGATAACCACTTAGATCAGTTCATAGCGCAGCAAGCTGAGTTGAGACAACAGAGGGAGAAAACTGTTAAATATCAGGTTCTATTGTCTGAATCTGCGAGTGATCTCTATGAAATTTTCTTTGGAAGGTTTCCAGAGGAACTCTATAATTGGTTGCAGAGACTACAAGTCAAGACAGTCCAAGGAAGCTAGTGTAATATTTGTCGCAAGTGGTTGCACGTGGATCTGGTAGCCCTCCATCGGTTAGATACCAACCCGAACTGTAGATTTCTGGGTGAAATCTACCTTGGAAGGATATATAGTGGAATTTGTAGCTGAGTGTTACCAGTCCTTCTCAAAAGCAGAAGACTTATTCAGATCCAGATTGCAAGGAGAGTTGTTGAAGGAAATTCCTTTGTGGATCAAAGCTTTAATGGTAGACGAGGGATTGATGGAATTTCAAAAATCTGAGATGGAGACTTAAACCTCTAGTACTGGGGGAAGGAGTTGAGGGAGATATGCTACAAGTAAGTTGGAAGGGGGAATAGGGATATGGATGTCGAGACCTCCAGTAGGTTGAGAAAGAGACAAGCACATCAAAGGGCACAGATTGCTGAGAAGTGGCGGGAAAGAGTGATGAAGGAGTTTGAGAAGTATGAAATTAGTCGACGGAACAAGGAGAAGGCGCCACATATGACAAAGGAGATGGAAGGTCAAACGAGATCCCAAGGAATAGGAGGGACAGTCAAGGAATTTAGGCAAGTGTATAGGAGCCCAACCCAAAGAGAAAAGGGAGAAAAGTCCAACGTGAAGGACGCGTGCCCTGAGGAGATGTCCGATGTGGAGTTGCATGTTGCGATGGAGCAGCTATTCCGAGAGGAGCTGAAACCCATAATTCAAGGTAACACTATTCCCCAAAGTTCAAGTAGCTCTAGTCCTGACCTTCCCCTAGTACTCTATCAGCCACTAGGTGAATTTTTGTTAAGTTACGATAATTGAGTAATTTGAATAGTGTTCAGTCTACAACAATAATACATAGTAGCAGTAGTGCTAGTAATACAATTTCACAGCAAGGAAATAGGGGTTTTATTATAGTACCATCCACAAAAATAATTATGGCGGGATCATTTACTCGATACCCAGAGTTATTCGGGAGGGGAAATGATGATGTGGAGCAGCACTGGTATCTCTGCGAAGCCATCTGGAGGGCTCGGCAGACACCAGAGGCGGTTAAGTTGATTGAGTTTCAAACTACACTCAGAGAGAGAGCTCTTATTTGGTTCATTAAATGGTCCAAAGCTCATCCAAACCCAACAATAGATGATGCAAAGAAAGAATTTTTCAAATAATTCATGTTACCTTAGACAGATCAACAGGGTTTATCAGATATGTGGGAGATTAAACAGCGAGAAGGTGAAACTACATGGGATCTGATGAGAAGGTTCAAGGATGCGATTGGAAAACTGAGTTACCCAATCGATTCGAATCATCAAAGAGATTGGTTTATCAAGACCCTTCTTCCAGTGACAAGAACTCCCCTAACGCAACAGAAGATCGATACATTACAAGATGCATTGGAGCAAGCTATGAAGATAGAGGCCATGGCAGGGTATCCACAGGGGTTCAAAGGAGGGGTAGCAGCTCAAGACCCTTCCATATTGGGGTTACAACCACAGATAGCCAGTCTAATGGAAAAGTTGAAGGATATCCAGCTAATGTGACATGCAAGACCCAATTTATGGTGTACGCACTATCTGATGGAGGGACATGTGGTCATCGAATGCCCAATATTGAGGGGACCTAAGTAGCGGGGATACACGGAATGCCACCGGTAGGGAGAGTTGTGTTGATAAATATGCAAGGGTTATACCCGCCACAACCCCACTTCACAGGGTTCCCTGCGTAACAGAATCATACCACAAATGGGTACTGTGAAATATGTAAAGGCATTGGTCATCCACCATGCCTATGCCCAATTTTACAAAAATACTCCAACATTCCAAACAACATATATTGCAAGTTATGTGCTTCCACAACGCACAATAGAGAGTAGTGTAGAGCCCTGGATGCACTGGCGGAATGATTGGACAAGCCATCATATAGAGTAAATGAGGCTCCCATGGGACGAGGAGGAGGAATGAGAGGAGGCAGAGCTGGAGGAAGAGGACCTGTAAGATGTTACAACTATGACCAGGAGGGCCACGTAGCCAGGGAATGTCCACTTCCCAGAAGACCATGGTGCTCTCAGTGCAGAGTCAATACACACGCAACTGAAGACTACCTAGAGCTAATTAAAAGATGGGAATAAAGAGCCAAAAAAAGAGGAGAAAATCTGGTAAATGTAGAGCCAAGAATAGTAGAGGCTCAAGCTATGCAGAATGTAGCCATAGTGACGCAGTGAGGAAAGAGAACAGGGGAATATGTATAGAATATAGACCCGATAAAGCTGATAAAGCAAGCATCTCCAAAGCCAGTGTTCAGGCCATATAGGCAGAAGCAATAATTTAAAGAATCAGTGGAAACATTTTCCCAACTTGGAGGGAGAAAAGGCATTGAGTTACTGCAACCAAAGGTGGACAAGGAGAAACAGACTAATACAAGCACAAAAATTGAAGAATGGTTTCGACTATTTTTAAAAATTGTAACCAATGCACCGATGCTAGAGAAACTGAAACAAAATCTGGAGATGGTGGTGCAGGAAACCACAGAACCAGAGGAGGAAAATGATGCAACACAAAAATACATACAGAGAGTCAAAAGAAATAAGAGAAGAATAGGGAAAGAATTATGTCTAAACACTCAAGTTGCGAGATTCCAAATTAAGGACACAATGCTTGACCTAGGGTTAGATGTCAACATTTTTCCAAGGAAGACATGGGAAGCATTGGGGAGACCAAAACTGACATATTCACCAATCTAGCTCCACATGGAAAACTAGTACTGCATTATTCCCATAGGCACGTTGGAGGAGGTTGAAGTTGATGTTACGGGGGTAAAGATGTACACAGACTTTGAGGTGATAGACATCATGGGGGATAAGAATCCCTACCCAACATTATTAGGGATAGAATAAGCTTTCGAGAACTATAGAGTGATCGATCTAAAAAAGGAATTGATGATATTTTAAGACGGGGAGGTCAGGGTCACTCAGCCACTTGACCCATATCAAGGACCTTGATATATAGAAATTGTTGACAAAAGAGAGGATGCTCAACTTCTTGATCATATTTATTAGATGACAGCAGGGAAAAGAGAAGATTATATCAACCCAACAACGGGGGGGACTGTAAGTTGGAGAAGTGTTTAAAGCTTAGACTTGGGCTCAGAAATAGCCTGGGATGATTGGCAGCAGGGGGGATATGAGACCAATACAAGAAGATGTGCTAACATCTGAAGAATCGATTGGATCAGAACTAAGGTAAGAGAATATCCAACTTTATCAAATATGAATGTTGTAAATACTCTTATTTCCAAATAGAAGATAAAGTACCAGTGGAACATAGAGTCCCACTCATGGATGTGGCTTTATAATCCATGTCATCAAGGTGGTGGAGCAACCACCGCAACTCTCTGTCGCGATGGGATGGGGTTGTAGTAGCATTGAGGGCCATATTCCAGGAAGAGGAAGGACCACAATTCTCTGAAAAGTACCCAGGGGATTCTAACCCCAGTAAACATTTGTAACATTGTGAGTACCAATGGAAGAAAGAAGGGTACCTAGAAGATCTATGAGTACACAAATTTGTACATTCACTGGATTCAATTCCACAGGCTTGGTACCTAACTGAAGAGAAGAAAAGAGGAACCAGTAACTGGTGAGCAGTTGAGGATAAATTTACACAAATTATTTTCCTTTGAAGGAGAAAAAAAACCAGTCACAAAGGCGTTGCAGGCCATTAAAACAGTACTATTCTTTCCAGAAATTCAGGAGGATGAAGAGCAACCACTCCCAAAACAGAATGTCAGACAATCGATAGCATGCAAAAAGATAAACAGTGAAATAGACGATGATGATGTAGAATATCTTAGACATCTATATTTTGAAGAAAAAGAAGGGGAGCGATATATTCAAGAAGAACCTACAATATAAGGAATTCATCTACTACCGTTGAAGACCAAGAAGCTGAACATCAGAACACTATAAAAGCCCACACTTGCATCAATTGGCAACTACTGGGATGCAGAAATGACTAAGAAGATATTTAATTTGCTACAGGAATATGAATACTTGTTCCCATCATCAGTAGCAAAGCTAAAAGGAATAAAAGGAGACACGGGGGTAATTCATATAATTTTGAAGTCCGATGCAAGACTGGTAAAGCATATAACATACCGTCTGAATCCAAGAGTGAAAGAAAAAGTCCAGGCAGAGATTGATAAAATGATGAAAGTAGGGTTGATATTTCCGGTGGAAGAAGAAGAGTGGGTAAGTCATATAGTCATACAAAGTAAAAAGGAAAAGTCTGAAATTCGAGTATGTGTTGACTACAGGAGCCTCAACAATGCATGCATACATGATCCATTCCCCACTCCGTTCAGTGATGAGGTGCTCGACAATGTTGTAGGGAATGAATCTTATTCATTTACGAATATATTTTTAGGATACCATCAAGTAAGGATAGATGAAGAAGATAAGAAGAAAAAAACTTTCACAACTAAATGGGGCTCATTTGCATATCATGTAATGCCCTTCGGGTTGAAAAATGCACTGACAGTATTTTCATGGATTGTTATAGAAACATTTCAGGAATATATCCATAAATTCTTGGAAGTTTATATGGATGACTGGACAATTTACAACTTGTTGAAGAATCATGCAACGTTGTTAAGGATAATGTTTGACAGATGCAGACAACTCCAGATTTCATTAAACCTTAAGAAGTGCATCTTTGCATTACCCTTTGGGACGCTGCTAGGGCATGTTGTTTGCAAACAAGGCGTTTGCATAGATCCAACAAAAGTGGTAGTTATAATCAACATATAGGCACCAGAAACCGTGAAGCAGTTAAGGTCACTACTAGGCCACACCGACTATTATAGACAATTCATCCGCAATTACGTGAAGATAACAGCCCCATTGGCGAAGCTGTTGCAGAAATCGGAGCAATTCATCTGGAAAACCGACTGTATTACTGCTGTCAATACAATCAAAGAAAAATTAGGAAGTGTGCCCATATTAGTTCATCCTAATTGGGACAAGAAATTCCACATCTGCATTGATGCCTCCAGCATTGCACTAGGAGCAGTTTTGGCTCAACCAGAAGATACTTCAGTTGATCACCTTGTTTATTTTGCAAGTCGGAAATTATCGATAGGTGAAAGGAACTACACCACAACGGAATGGGAAGCTTTAACAATGGTGTATTCCTTTCAGAAGTTTCGGCACTACCTATTAGAAGGTGCGTTCAAATTCTTCACAGACCATTCAACGTTGAAGTACCTAGTCAACAAACTGGTCCTTGAAGGAAGGATCTGTAGATGGCTTCTACTGTTTCAAGATTTCACCTTCGAGGTGATAGTGAAACTAGGAAGACTGAATGTGGGTCCTGAACATTTATCAAGGCTGGAAAATGGAGAAAATGGAGGGTACCTGGATGATCATCTGCTAGATGCTGATATTTTTAGAGCAGAATCCATCCCAGACTACTTAGAACAGATAGCGATCTATCTGGCAACATGACAGTGCCTGACTGAATATACAGCGACTTAGAAAAGATATCTGGTAGTCAAGGTAGCAGAGTATCAGTTATTAGCGGGACAAATGTATAAGATGGGGTTATACCAAGTCTTGTGGAGATGTGTACTGGACCATGAAAGGGAGGATATACTGTGGGAGTGTCATTGTGGAGTTGTGGGAGGACACGTCGGTGCAAAACCCACTGCAAGAAATATACTGCAAGTAGGCTTATGGTGGCCCACAGTGCACACGGACAATAAAGAATTTGTAAAGAAATGTGATGTCTTCCAGAGAACGGGACGTCCATCACACAGAGATGAGCTACCACTTCACCCTGTAAAAGCATTTCAACCATTCGAAAAGTGGGCCATTGATTTTATAGGACCGATACATTAGTAGGCCAGGTACATCATTACTGCAACATACTATCTTACCAGACGGGCAGAAGCGGTACCAGTGAAGGATTACATGGCAAACACAACTACCCAGTTCATTTTTGAAAATATCATTAGCAGATTTGGCTACCCCAGAAGTCTAACCAGTGATCAAGGTACACATTTTATAAATGCAACGATCAAATCTCTATTAGAAAATTTCATGGTACAACATCATAAGAGCAATCCGTACCATCCTCAGGCAAACAGAACAGTGGAAGCATTTAATAAAATTCTTGAAAAGGGACTAAAAAATATTTGAAATGCTGATCAAGATGAATGGGACAAGTGCATACCAACAACATTGTGGGCATACAAGACAACTGTCAAAATACTGAACAACCAGACTCCATTCCAGCTGGTGTACAGGAGGGAAGTAGTGGTACCGGCCAAATTTTTCATACCGAGCCTGCTAATCGCATCAACACTACATTTAATAGACGAAAACTCATTGAAAGAGAAACTACGTGAAATACAAGAACTTGAAGAGTACATGTTTCTAGTGGAGTTTCATCAGACTGTCCAAAAAGACAGACATAAATCTTGGCATGACCGTCATATCAAGCATAAAAATTTTACAGTCGGAGGAAAAGTTTTACTATATGATAGCAAGTTCCAAAAGTTCCCAGGTAAACTCAGAATGCATTGGCTGGGACCGTACCATGTGATTGAAATCTGAGATTCAGGAGCAGTTCGGTTAGCATAGCTGGACGACCAAGTATTACTAGAAAGGGTGAATGGCGCATGCCTGAAGCCCTATCACGAGCAAGTTTCATTATTTCATTTTCCAATAAATCTCACAACCGAGAGGAGTCAGTAGGGTGGAATAGAGTAGGTAGATTAAATAACTCTCTCACACTCAAGAAGAGAATAGATAGGAATCCCAATAAAGAAAAAATTACAATAACAGAAAAAAAAACTCGCAGTTGCGATGCAGAGACCGCACCGCAACCGATTGTAGTTGGGGGGAGGGTAGTGTCCAGCATGTCATCCATGTCAGAGAGCCAAATATTTCAAACGTCATTCCATCATCATAACCCATCATACCCATGTCAGTCCATAGGATTACCAGGATTTTAGGATTACCCATGACACAAATTTCACGGATTCTTACCAGTTTCTGGTGATGAAGAGGTAGGTTTATATAGAAAATTATGCTACCGAAGGAGGAGAAGAAGCAGCAAGGCTACTTCCAGAGTTCAGAGGCATCCAGTAGTCGACAATTCTAAACCTGAGGAACCTACCTATGTTCGGAACCACAGGAGCAGTGATGCAGTGTACGAAATTCCTACTAAGCAGACTCTAAAACGGGTCACTATGGCTAGGGAGGGAGATACCAATGCATGTAGAAGATATTCACAGGCTGAAGGGGTTCTCAAAAAAAGGGAGGGATGTCTCCACAACGTTTCAAACAGTCTCCAAAAGAGAAAATAAGGCAGGAGATTGCGACTATTATAAGAAATACGACACCAAAAGAGGAGGGAAGGGGGCGAAGATAGACCACATAAACAACCCAGCAGTTAAGTTTTCCTGTTACTTGATTGTAGGCAAGACCATGAGGCACTATACGAAGGGTGAATGCACCCTCGACACCATTTTAGTTGTGTAACACTGCCTCCAGGGAACCGAGCTGAATTGGTGTACGTTTCTACTGAATGAATTGTTCGAAGCCTGCGAGGATATCTACAAAAGAGCCACTGGGTTCATCTACAGCTACCTCATCATGGCGTTCGCAATGTGGAAATGGAATTTCCTAGGAGTCAGACAACTTGTGGAACTCACAATTGGTCAACCGCTGGCAATGAATTTTATGCCTTGGAAGATCTCAGGAGACCCTAGCACCAAGGAGGTAAATGAAGAGGCATTCACATTCTGGTACAGGCAGATGGTGGACATAGTGGCAAGGCAACAAAGGGTCCTGAGGAGTTTGCTGGATAGTTATTCATCTCAAATATGGTTTGGGGTCACTCACAAATAGACCTACATTACCCCCACCTGTGTGGATGAAACAACATTTAAAATGAGACCGCTGAAGTTTCAAGTAGATGAAAAGACATTCCTCATTGAAGTCTGTTCCTGGCCGGGAGTAGGAATGGAGATCAGGAGTGGAGTCCATCACTACTTGTTCGAGGGTATGCAGCCAAAACCATTACTAGGGGAGACACCAGATGAGACACTGAACATAGTGTCGTGGTTGTGGCTAACACCAGTACTGGAGTAGCTGGACACGAGAGTAAAAGGCTTCAATCAGGTAATGCAAAATCTCACATGTGCTTCTCCCCTGTTTCCTACTTTTTCAGAATTTCAGGCCTCAAATTCTGCATCACCCTCCATAGTTGCACCCATACTCACTGCCCTGCCACCCATAATGTTTAATTCACCCCTAGCAATAATAGTAGTTCCAGTTAATAAGAGTAAGGCACCTAAGCCACCTGTAGCTGCTCCTAAGGCCAAGAAATCCAAGGTCATGGTGCCTAAGCAGGTGGTTGATCTCATTAAGGGAGATCAAACGTAGCCTATGGATACAGGGGAACCAATTCAAGAGGAGCCAGAGGTGGCCCCCCCAGGTAACCTCTGAGCTACCTATGTTCAATCCATTCTCAGTTTTGAATGTTCAAACTTCATCTCCACCCCACACTCATACATCTTCACCTTGCACTCACCATTCATTGCCTCACACATCATTCACTTCCAAAGACCATTCCACCCATGCTCCATCCACATCAGCAACCATTTCAAACCCAGTCAAGACAAAAAGTAAAACAAATGGAGACAATGAGGCAGAGGTTAATTCAAGTACAACATTGGTACCTGAGGTTAAAGAACCCCTGGTTGGACATAGCACTTTCCAAGACCTTTTAATTCGTGGGGGATATTTTACCGCAGATACAACGCCCTTTCCCAAGGAGCTAAACCCTTTTCAAAAAGAAAATTTGATACTACAACGGGTTCAGCCAACCACAGGCATGAATAACTCAGGGAATCAAATACCGCAACAAAACAAATTGATGTCACCACATGAACACTTTGCCAGGTCAATAGTCAGCAGTCAACCACTTAGAGAGAGACCGTCGAACCAAGATATGTCTGGGGCTGAGAGTATGCAAATTTGGAGCACAAAACAACTGTACAACTTCATCCAGCATGTGGCACAGCAGGCCGAAGGACTCCACAACGACCTCCAACAGAGGTTTGAACAACAACAACTGCAAATTAGTGCACTTACTGAAGAGCGCGACCAATTGAAGGGAGAAAAGGAAAGTCTGTAGGAGCAACTAGAGAAGGTAACAGATGTTTTTAAGGATCTCTGGCCAACTGTGATAGCTCAGGATGACAAGACACCAGGGGACATAATGATTTGCACTATAGTCGAAAGGTCTATCCATGTGAAGACTGCTTGTGTGAATATCAACAAGGAGAATCAGGAGCTAAATGAAGCACTCGCGACCAGACCGGCGTTGCCCGATCCTGCTGTCATATATGCTGAGAGGGTCATGGAGAAGTAGAAACAAGCAACCGGGATGTAGAAAACCCTGGGGAACATGGTGAAAGAAGCTTACAACCTTCAGAAACATTTGCATGAGTGTTCAAACTTGCTAACTATGAAGGCTCAACCAATCTCGACAAAACTACAACAGGTCTCACAATAAATAAAGGATGCCACAGACCCCATTAGAATTAACCAGTTGCACAATTAAGCGGAGGAAGTAAAGAAAAAAATATAGAAGATTGAAGAGCATTCGGTTGCCACCAAGCAAGTCCTCCGAGAACTGAGACAACCAGTAAAGCATACTGCAAAGACAATACAGCAAATGACTGCTGAGGCAGAAATTAAGATTAAGGAAGTATTTAGCAAGCTGACGACCGTTGCAGGAGAAAAGGAAGCTGAAAAAATTGCCACATAAATGGACCATCTCATGAAGGAATGGAAACATGCCATTGCCGACTTCGCCGAACTCAAATATTCAGTGTTGGAAAAGGTTCCTGAGTTGGGGCCATTTTTTAGAGAGGGAGAGGAAATTGAGAAGACAAGGCCAGCCACTGAGGTAGATGGACCAATGGATATTGAGGCAACATAAAAGGATTGACTCAAGATGAGTCAATAGCATGTGGTTGGGGCCTATTGGGGCCCTTGTTTTGAAAATAAAATGATTTTGAGTCGCAGAGAACAGGTGGCAAAGCGCAACCATGGTAGATAAGGAGCTGTCACGGTTGCGGAGAGCTGAAGAGTAGGTGGCGCGAGAGTTACAGAAACTAGCACATATGGCAGAAAGGAGTGACAAGGACAGGGAGTGGAACTCCTAGTGATTAGGGAGAAACGACAAACAACAAAGCAGGAAAGGAGGGAAAACTGATAGTTACACTGGAAAAGAAACAAATAGGCAATCGGCCAGCGTAGACGGGAGGTTGGTGCAGTAGAGGGCTGAGGAAGAGGGCCGTAGGAGAGCTCTGTTCTGTTCAGTTCTATTCTATTATGTTCTGTAATGTTGTAATCAGTCCTTCTGTAATCAAATCTGAGGAGTAATGTAAATAGCCATTATTGATAATGAAATACACTTCTACCTGGGTTTGATGTCCTAAGGCCTGTGATAAGCATTTGGTTATGATGAATGTATTGCCGCTTTTAAATTTTAATTTTTCATCCTGAATATGCTCATGAGTAGTATCTTGTGCACAGTAGCTAAATCTGTTTGCAGTTCCTAGTTATGTATGTTTTTCTCTATAGTTGTGATCAGTCGATATCTGATATGTTCCTAACCTTACTAAGGTCACGATACGCCTTGGGTGAGACTCTTTGCTCTTTGGAGTAGGGTGAAAATGCCAACATTGTGCTAGAATATTGTGGAAACCTTGTTGGCCTCTCTTCTAAACCTGGCTCTTACTCAGAGACCTTCTTTATCACCAACAGTTTCAGAGCACAACTGGAAAGATCTTAATGACTACTACATAGAGCCATGTATTGGTCTACCCTCGGAGTGGCGAGGAGTCATGCGGAACATGGCGATGGATGAACAGGAAATGTGTGATCTACGAGCTGCCGGAGCTGATCCATGGGCCTGTGATCCTCCAGATAGTGATTAGATGTAGGGGCATGAGGTGCCCCCAGTTTTGATTTTTGTAACATGATATGTGCATGTCATATGTATCAGAGTGGATGGACTCTAAAACATTTTGGACGACACATATAATGGATATGCATCGTTTTATGGTTTATTGTTATTATCTTGTGTTAAATGCATGTGATAAATGCCAATCTACAATATTGTTTGCAATGCTATCTACATAGTGATTTTGTGCTCTAGGTACATGACTGAATGTAATGATTTCAAATTCATGCATCAAAAGCTTCACTCGTAAATATCTTCTAAAAAGGATAGGATTATGCACATGATAAAAACCATTCAATTTCATGACAATAAGGAAGGAATATAAATGAACATAAAGTTGAAGGATGCAACGGTAAAGGGAATTGGCTAATAAACCTATCCTTGCATCATATTCGTCCTGGTCATTGGTGGCAGTACCAATGCATACGCCATTAGAAAGTACAAGAAAATGCAAGGGGGTAAAAATGGCCTAGGCTGCCGAGGCTAGATTCCAGGAGTAGCAACTTGCACCATCGACATAATTGATATATGGTGTGGAAGGGGGGTCCACCTGAAAGGTGCCACAAGACAAAAAATGAGAGGATGATGAACAATGCTGGCAACCCGAACACAAGGTAGAAATCAAACAAGCACTGCTAGAGGGAGTGCTCTAGGTAGGATTTTGACCACTCGCACTCTGAAAGGTGGATGGTGTGGGGGAGATGCCTTGGGGGCAACTTGTGCTCAGGTCATGAAATTCACCATAGGCATGGATGGTGCCATTCCTCTTATGGGGAGGAAATATAAATTCAGGGGTGGAAAGGCTTCCATGATGTCGTCATCACAGTAGAAGATGGGGTGATTGGTGGAAGGATAACCACATGATGCGGAAAAGATACCTGACTCATCATCATGAGAAGAGAGGTTCACATGTGCATCATCAGGGAGGGTGATGGAATAACAAGTAGATGAAGGATCCACTGATGTTGATCCTAGGATGATTGATGAAGGGAGGTTAGGTGAAACAGAAGGGGAAGTACCAGAGGGGTCTTCCACCATGGATCTTATAGATGATGATAGGTAGAGGATAGTGGCCAAAGAATCTGTCATCTCGACATCGGGAGGGGGAATGTCAATGGGAGAAGATGCACCCTCAGGTTGGGCCAAAGAATACTGGGCAAGTACGGGAGATGCGGACTTGTTCTTTTTGGTATCATATTCCCGAACTAATTCCGAAGAGGCGCGGTAGTGCTTGAGGCAGGGATAGAGGTGGGTATAATGGCCATGGAGATCACACAAAGCACAGGGGTGGTTGGTGTGAATGACCTTGAGGTTCTTGGCTATATTCAGTAAAGTAATAGGGGCTTCAGGACCTTAGAATTAGGAAACGCGACATTGAACATGGGCTTGATATGAGGCAATTAAGGATAGTTATGGGTGGCATGACCGACAACGTCACACAAATCACAGGGAGGGGTATGCTTTGAAGGTTGAGGAGGAGCAGGGGTTGTCTAGGTGACCTTGTCCTTAGGTACCTTCTTGTGGGCTTTCCCCCCTCACCCGAGGCTTTCGCAATAGGAGTAGGTTCCTATTGAGGTGGCTGAGGCACAAAAGCAAAGGGAGGGGTCATGGCAACCAATCGGACCGGGGTCAAATCAGTATAAGGTTTGGGCTGACCAGGAGGGATAGTGGCTGGGGGATCAATGTACCATACTGGGATCCCCAGTGTCATGTTAAGAAGAGACAAGGTAGCCATAAAACGTACTGAAAATAATCCAGGAGGGGGAGCAAGAAACGGTATCTGAACAGAGGGGTAATGGCCAGGCAGGACATCTACGAGATGGTTAAGGCCAGGGGGAACCATTCAAGGAGGGTACATAGGATCATGGCCACTAGACGTAGAAAAGGTGCCTGGAGGAGGGGGTCTTGAAGGCTGAGTCAAAGTAATAGGAGCAGGCTGTGGAGGAAGAGGCTGCTGGCTAGTCGAACCGAGACGATTGCATCATGCAAAAATTTGATGAGCTAGGGTCAGAGATAGGATGGGGGAGACCAGGGAATGAACCAAGAAAAGAGGAATCTTTATAGACTTCGGGTGAGACATTGGATTGGGGTTCGAATATTTTTTTATTGGCCACCGAAGAGATAATGGACTCTGGAGAGGTCTGAGCCTTCGGTTCGTAATATGTCAACTGATCGATGGTGACAATATTTCCATTGTGAGGAAAGCACATCTTATGGTGAAATACAGATGGGACAACAAACATTGTATAAGTGTAGCTATGACCTAAAATAATGTTGTAGTTTAAGGGGGCATCAATGACTTCTACGTCAACACAAAAAATCTTGCCCGCAAGAGTAATAGGACAATTGCAGAACATGCCAAGGGGCTGGGAAGAGTGGTCATCCCATGCTTGGAAGGTGATAGTGGAAGGGGCTAACTCAAGAGATCTGAGTTGCTTCCAAACCGAAGCAAACATCACATAGGTGGATGCCCCCTTGTCAATGATACAACGGGAGACGTTGGCATTCCAGATCTTGACAGGGATTTGGAAGGCAACGGAAGCAGGAAGGGGGGGATGCTCTGACTTGTCAATTTCGAAGACAATCAAACGATCATCTGAAGGATCCATAGTGTCCATAGCAGTTAGTATAGATTTTTGTTGTGAAGGGAATGACTGGAGGACTTCCAGCGTTAACATGGCGGCAGGAGATTGCGCCAAGTCATCTACTATACTGTAAGAGTGTGCAACTTTACTAGAAGTAGCGTTTTCACATAATTTTACCTTGGGGATCTTGGTATGAACCTATGCCTTAGGCTAAGGGATATGTAAAGGACCATTGGGTGTCAAAAGAGGCTCTGTGGGACTAAAAGACGGGGGCTTGGTAAAAGACTTAGTGGGGGGATGGTTGTACTGACGAGACCGAATGTGAAGTTTAAGGTCAGTAGTATTGGGTTGGTCAGAGTCCATCATGAGGACCTGGTAATCAGAGGAACCAAATGGAGGAGGTTGAGTGGCTACCTGACTATCAGAGGGTTGGGCAACCACATATCCTTACTGGGGGAAAGGATTGGTAAACACAACAGGTTGAGTAGGTGCAAAATAAGGAGGAACCAAAGTAGAGGCTTGTTGTCCTCAAGATCCTGCTTGAGCTTCCCATAGTTGACGCATCTGAGGTAAAAGGGGAAAATCATAGGTATAGTGGCCATGGACACGCAAAAAGAACAAGGCTTATTCATGCGAAGAGGCATGTTCTGCTTGGGTTGATCGCTCTGTTGCTAGGTTGTAGGTTAGATATATTCCCTTGGGGATTGTTTCTTGGATTACTTAGAGCTTGAGAAGGCATGGGAGGTGAAGGTGCTTGTGCTGGAGGAGCTAGAGCACCTGGTTGTGGATACAGATAATAAGGAGGTTGAGCAGCATTGTGGTAAACAGGTTGGGAAAAATCAGGCCCTGGCATCGGAGGATGTAGTTGGGCAAAGGCGTGAGGCATGCCCTATTTTGGATACATGCTGCTGGGAGGGGGAAAAATGCTAGAGGAGCTGGCCCCTTCCTGAGGGAAACCATAACCCATAGGAGGATGAGTGTACGGACATGAAAGGGATCCTAACGAAAACTGAGGATGAAGGCCTTGGAGTCTCCGGGATGAAAGCCTTGGGGTGCAATGATGGTAAAGAGACATGGAACACAATAAGGAAGAGAGGTAAACAAGTGCAGGGAGGTTCAGTATCAATTGATTACAATGTTGAAACAAGGGTAGGAAGGTGTAGGATCAATTTATTACAATTTTTAAGTGTTGGCTTGGCGGTGTAAACCAGACGCTCTTCACTTAGGGTGTGCGTGTATGGGATAAGTGTGTTAATTTTAATTAAGCCCAGACGTGTGTAGAGAAAAAAGAAAAAAGAGATGATGTATAAATCTAAAAATGATAGTAAAGGAAACTGAATACGACAGAAAATAAACAGCTAAAGATGCATCAATTTAAACCCAAGGATGAGGGCTTCTAAACAACTAGTATATGGGTGGGATAAATCTATTCAAAACACATAAAATGGCTAATGGATCTAAGGTCAGGAGGGAAAAGGATATATAGGTAATATCTGCTGGAAATAGGTGCAGAAAATGACAAAAAACCAGAGGCAAAAATGCTCCAAAAAAGGTGGTGAAAGGCTACAACCTGAAGGGAAACGGAGGGGACCCTAAAGGAGGACCAAACAAAACTGAAAAGAGGTGTTTTGGATGGATGAATAACCGATCTGAAATGGATCTAAAAGTACAAGTTCAGATATAAAAAATGGATGAAGACACTGAAATATGAGAAGACCTGCTTCAGCTAAACTCCTCCTAAAAAGGTGGAAGCGTAATGAAGCCCTAAGGGGCTTGGTTCCTACTTCGACAAGTAAAAATAAGCAAGTACAGGTCCGAGACGAGTGGAGAGGGAGGTCAGAAAACTCTGAATAGTAGCCTAGAAAAACCCAGAAAAATCACACAAAAACTCCAGCAAAAAGTACAGGTCGCAAGTTTTGACCTGTTTTCTGCAGAGGTCGTAGGTTTCAGGTTTTTTTACACGTCCTGAAGGTTGAGGTCACAGGTTTTGGCCCAAAAAGTGCACCCGAACTTCCGGCTGTTTCAGGGGAAGATTTCAGAAAAATTTGTCGTCTCTGCTAAGGTTGATACCTGTTACCTGCGAAATAGGCCCAGAAACACACGGGAGTAATAATTTTTATTGTTTTAGGGTTTTAAAGGTTAAAAAAAACATCAAGAAATGAAAAATAAGAAGCTAAAGAAAACCCCTAGGGGTTGAAGGAGCTAGTCATGCAGGGATCTGAAAAATGACAACGGTCGTAATTATAAACCCTTGTGGAGTGATCAGATTTGGATCAAGGACCTAAGTGATAGCTCAAATTTCAAAGTGTTCGAAATTGTGTTGAGCCTGAGTGGCTGGATAGATCTCGTCTTCTTGATTTCGATGCCGCAAACAGTTCGAAAAATCGACACCGTATGAAGAAGTTATCGTGATTTGAAAAGTCCAGTAAACTGAAATTTTTGGCTTTTGACCAAGTTTGACTGGGCCTTTGAATATTAAAAAAAGAGAATATTCTAGGGAGTATTCCTAGAATATTTCTAGAATATTCCTCAAAATATTCCCTAGAATATTCCTCTTGGACCAATTGTATGCGGACAACTGGCACTGTTTAATTGGATATTGGACTGTATGTATTTTGATTGGCCAATGGGAGGTCACCACATGCCAGGCTCGAAGGCCACCACATGGCCCATTTTTTGTGGTGCAATTTTTTTTTGGGTCCTCGAGAATCGACCCCAAGACCTCCAAGTGCGCGTGCAGGAGCCTTAACCACTCGCCCTACCATATGGATCTTAACTGTATAGCGTTTGAGGTTTCATTTAACGTTTAACAGTTTGCTATTTGGGGGTTTGAAGGGGCCAAACCCTCCCATATGGCTGTGACCCAAGTCCATGGGCCAAAGCCCAACCGTAAACTCTGACATTTTCTAGCTAACGGTCTCATGGAAAGCGTCGTCACATGCCACGATTAGCCCATTCGCCGACGGTTTATCTGCTCCACCGTTACGTGACCACGCAGTTTTATGACATGTGCCCAGGCTACCGAAATTTACAGTTATTGTTAACATATTTTTTGGTGGAGATTAAGCACGCCACCAAAACTTTGTGGATTTTCCAAACCTATCTGCAGTTTAACTTGAGTTCCCCAAATTTGGTGGAGGATTTTTAGGGGTCACTGGACAAATTGTGTTTAGGCTCTATCTTGAGCTAGATTCGACCATTTTGAGAGTGTGAATAGTAAATTTCAACTATATCACACATTCTAGACTCATTGGTGAGGGTTGAAGAGCCATCAAAGGAATTCTGGGTGAGATTTTGCTTCAGAGAAGTTCTAGGGGCAACTAGGGCCACCAGGGGCCCAGAGTAGTTTGAGGCTTAGCCAGTGTAGCTAGAGGCCTTTATCAACAATCCAATAATCAATTTTGGATGTTTAATACATTATAGAACTAATGGTGTGGTTTTTAGAGCCCGTAGAGGAATTTTGAAGGCTGAGTTTCTTCAGAATAGTTCGAGGGGCCACCAGGGCCATCCAGTGCCAACAGGAGAATGAGGCCTATCCAAAGCAGCCAGTATCCATTCTCAGAAAACCAATAGTCATTTCTCACTGTTTTGATACTTCTAAATCCACTAATGGAGTTTAAGAATATTTTGAGGAATTCTGAAAGTCGATATGCTTAAGAGAAGTTTTCAGGGAATCGAGAGCTAGGGGGTGCCGCTAGGTGTTGGAGGTGAAACCGGAGCAGCCAGAGGCCAATTTTTGAAAGTGAATAGTCTATTATGACTATTTTGGACATTTTGAATCCAATGAAAGGATTTATAGAGCCATTTTAAGAGTTCTTAAGGTTGAAGGGCCATAGGGAAGTTTTTGGCGGCCAAGGGCCATGAGTGGATGGAGGCCTAGATTGGGGAGCTAGTGCTCATTTTGAGAAAATGATCAGTATATTTTGGAGGTATGATGTGTGCTAGAGATAATAGGTGATTTTTTAGGGACATTAAAATAATTATGAAGGAGTCAGTGCCACTTCGAAGCTCAGGGAAGCTTAAGGGCACCGACAGAAGGAGTCAAGTCTAAGGGAACCTAGTTTTTTTTTTTTCAGAGTGATGACATCCATGACAGGGGTATGATGGTATTCTAAAACCATTGGTTCAGTTCAGATAAACGTTAGAGTTGATTTTTAACTTGTAAAAGAATCTTTTCATCATAATCCCAAAGAACCAAGTCAGTTGACAAAGGCTCAAGGAGACGTAGCCCATGATATTCGGGTGAACTCCTAGATTAATTTTTTTGTTATTTTTTGATTTTTATTTTCTGCATTATATGGATTTTTCTCATGTTTAATATCAGCAAAAACAAATGGTCATAAAGCACTTAAAAAATAAAAAAAATTACACCTGTTTCAAGTATAGAATTTTGCAAAAGTCTAGTATAAGTTAGATCTTTTATTTGTTTAATTGAGTGGGAGGTTGTTGAAAAATATAACAAGTTATCCAACCCATTTTCAGATAATATTGGTATAAGAGCATAGTTTCTTGATTTACAGAGTACAAGTTTGCTTGTTTGAATTGAAAGGTGTTTAACAATGCAAAGAATTTGACTGTTTGCAAACTGACTGATTTGAGTTTGCTAGAGGGGAATAGAAAGCTACTATTAGCTAAGTCCACAAGAGGACAAGAAGGAATAATTTTTAAAGTATTCTACTTACCCAAAGGACCTCAAGGAAACCCTTGAATCACAAGAGGTTTGTTTGCAAAAGGCTGCTTGAAGAAGAGCTTGACTCTACAACCATTTGGTTCAAAAGCTTTGTCAATTGTTTTTGAAACTTTTTTGAATTTTGTTAAAGTTATTTTGTTCATTTTCAAAATGAGAAATTCATCATGTGAGGTTTCAAAATCCTCCTCCTTCACAATATTCTTGGATGAAGACATGAAGCGATACTTCTACATCTTGAAGGATAGAGTGAAAATTTTGTTTGAAGATAGAAAATAAAGCACTAGAATTCATGAGAAATTGGTTGCTATGAAGCAAGAGAAATAAGAAATTCTTCAAATAATGCATGAGATGGAAATGCATCTCCATCAAGCCCAAGAGGCCTTAACCAAGAACATGCGTGAAGCAGAGGTAATTCACTCAAATTTGACTTCAGTTTCCCCTTTAGAAAGATGTGTTGGTTCATTTGAAAAGCACACTAGAGGTATAGGTTCCAAGTTGATGTTTAAAATGGGCTATGAAGGAAAGGGTTTAGGAAAACATGCATAAGGCATGATTGATCCTATTTTGGTTGAGGAAAGACCTAAGAAATTTTGTCTTGGTTATGTTCAATCTTATGGTGAAAGCTCTACATCCATGAAGGCATGTGAGACAACTTCAAGAAGAACTTTTGTTCCAAGTTCTAAACAACAAATATGTCAAGTTTGTTTTCAAGTTGATTTCCATTTTTTGAAGCCTATGTTGCAGCAAGATGTGTGTAGACATGTAGCTTATGGCGAACATGAGAGTTCAGACAACTATCAAGACATGAACACTGATATTAGTCTTCAAAAGAAAGTTGGAACCTCTACAAGTTCATCTCCTCATGAAGGTGAAAAGGATGGACATGCAAAGCAACATGCGAGGTATAATTATTCCCATAGTCAAGTTGATTATGTTTCTGATAAACATGGAAAATCTACCTATGTGAATGGAAGAAAGAGTTGTTGTGCATATTGTGGTCTGTGTAACCATGTTGTTTCAAAATGTTGGAAGAGGATGAAGGCATACAAGAAAAATTTGAAGCAAAGGAAACTTGCAAAGAAGGTGCAAAAGACTTGCACACATTTCCAGAAGAGGGGACATGTTGTTTCCCAATGTTGGACATTGCATCCAAATAATCATCCCATGCACATGAGGAAAGAGGATAGAAAGACTATCGAAAATGGAACCAAATATTCCATCATTGATGTGAGAACATATGTTTCACATGAAGAAGATTTTCAGCAGAAAAAGTCGTCGTGGAAGTGGCTTGATGAGAAGTGGTTTGACTTCTTAACTTAGTAAGACATACATTCATTTGTACATGAAAATTTCAGTTATGTATGCATGTTTTCTGTTGTAATCTCATGCTTGTTTGTGTTGTGAAACCAACTCCAAAAATAGTAGAATAGAGATATCAACGCCTTATAAATAAGCCACTTTGAGGGGGCAACCTCCAATACATTACATGAATGAACAAGAATTGGATGATACGAATTACAAAACCTCATTTCTATATATAGGAGTCCATGGGGCCACAATGTAATCCTAGTGGGCCACAATGTAATCCTAGTGGGCCACAATGTAATCCTAGCCGACCTAACAATAATAATTTAAGTGCACAATAATAACAATATGGGGGTTACAGGGGTACAATAATAACAATAAGGGGGTTACACTAACAACAATAAGGGACTATACTAGTAATATAGGGACCTAACATGCCCCTCTCCTTCAAAAAAGTGTTGTCCTCAACGCTTGAGTAGCTCTGGGTGCTTCTGTATAAAATTCTCGTCCTCCCATGTAGAATCTTCAGTGGGTAAGTTCTTCCACTTGATGAGATACTCTGAAATTGATCGATTCCGTAGTTGTCGAGTTCTTTTTTCCATGACTGCTTCAGGTTCCAATATGATTTTCCCTTCCCCATCAAGTTCTGGCAATACTGTTTGAACTGGAAGATTTTCACCTATAGCCTTCTTTAAGCATGAAACATGGAAAACTGGATGTACTCGCGAAGAAGCAGGAAGCTCCAATTTGTATGCCATAGTACCAATCTTTTGCAACACCTTGTAAGGACCATAGTACTTTGGTGATAATTTATTATCCTTCTTAGCTTTCTTGAGGGACATTTTTTTGTATGGTTGTAGCTGTAAAAATACTTAGTCTCCTACATCAAAACTTCTCTCATTGCGATGTTGATCTTCCTGTTGTTTCATTCGATTTTGTGCCAAATTAAGGTTATCCTTTAAGAGTTGGAGAACTTCTTGCTGATGCTCGATGTGATCTTCCACTGCTTGAACCTTCGAATTTTCCCTTAAAGATGATGTGATCGATGGTGGATGATATCCATAAAGTGCCATAAATGGGGTCATTTTTGCTGCAGTATGGAAGGAAGTGTTATACCACCATTCAGCGAGAGGTAACCCCTTGACCCATTGTGTTTGTTTATCAGATACAAAACAACGAAGATATCCTTCCAAACATTTATTTACTATCTCAGTTTGACCATCAGATTGAGGATGATAAGATGAGCTATGAGCTAATTGAGTACCCAAACAAGAAAATAACTCCGTCCAAAAATTTCCAGTAAAAATGGCATCTCTGTCGCTCACAATAACCCTTGGGCTTCCATGTAGCTTTTGAATTCTGTCCATAAATGTAGTAGCAACTGTACTTGCTTTAAATGGATGATATAATGCACAAAAGTGTGCATACTTGGTAAGTCTATCAACTACTACCATGATGACACTCTTTCCTTCGGACTTAGGTAAACCTGTGATAAAATCCATTGAAATCTCTTCCCAACGTTGACTTGGAATGGATAAAGGTTGTAGAAGTCCCGGGTTCTTAATTGTCTCAACTTTATTCTGCTGGCAAACCAAACATTCAGTCACAAACTTTTGAATATCAGATTTAAGGCCATCCCAAAAAAATTCTTTCTTCACCCTGTGGTAAGTTTTTAAAAATCCTGAGTGTCCTCCTAAAGGAGAAGTGTGCAATTCTAGAAGAATCCTTTGTTTTAGTTGGGAATTCTTACAAAGATATAAGCGATCTTTGTACCATAAGGAATCATTTTTCCAACTAAATGTATCAGATGTACTAGGATCTTGCTGCAACTTTTGAATGAGTGTCCACACTACTTCGTCCTTCTTCCATTCATCCCTTGCTTCGGTTATCCAAACTGGTTGGATAATAGAAATGGCATAAAGCAATTCTACATTCTTTCTTGAGAGTGCATCTACAACAACATTTAGCTTCCTTTTTTTGTAGATTATTTAAAATTCATAACCCAACATCTTTGTGACCCATTTTTGCTGCTCTTCTGAAGATATTCTTTGTTCCAAAAAGTGTTTAAGAATATCATGATCAGTTTTTACCTTGAAGTGTCTTCCCATTAGGTAAGGTTGCCATTTCTTTAGTGCATGTAGTATTGCTAACATTTCCTTCTCATAAATAGCTTTCTGTAAATACTTTCCTTTGATTGGACGACTTTCAAAAGCAATGGGTCTTCTTTCTTGCATTAAAATAGCACCAATTCCATTTCCCAAGGCATCACATTCCACAATAAAGGTTTTTGTGAAGTCTGGCGTAGCTAAGACCGGTGCTAGGCACATTGCCTCTTTAAGACGTTTAAAGGCCTTAGTTGCTTTAGGAGTCCATGAAAATGCATCTTTCTTCAATAATGTTGTTAGAGGTGCTGCTATTCTCCCATAATTTTTAACAAACTTGCGATAATACCCTGTGAACCCGATAAATCCTCGCAATTTCTTAATGGTTGTCTGGACTTTCCATTCCTTAATGGCTTTAATTTTGTTAGGGTCTACCTTAACACCCTCGTGAGATATAATATGTCCCAGATATTCCACCTCTTGTACACCAAAGAAACATTTGGATGTTTTTGCATACAATTGTTTCTCCTGCAATAGTTTGAGCACCCTGTCAACATGATCCTTCCAAGACCTGCTGTAGATTAGTATATCATCAAAAAATACTAGCACAAATTTTCTAAGGAAGGGTTTGAAAATGGAATTCATCAATCCTTGAAATGTAGAAGGTGCATTGGTAAGGCCAAAAGGTATGACCAAAAATTCATAATGATCGTCATGAGTTCGAAATGCTGTTTTCGGAATATCTTTAGTCTTCATTCTAATTTGATGATATCCTGAGCGAAGATCCAACTTGGTAAAATAAATTATTGCATGTAATTCATACAATAATTCATCAATCACAGGAATGGGAATTTCTTTTAATTGTGAGCTTATTGAGCTCCCTATAATCTGGACACATGCGCCATGATCCATCCTTCTTGTGTATCAATACTACAGGAGCAAAGAAAGAACTTTGACTAGGTTGAATTATACCAGCCTCTAACTTTTCTGCAATCATACGTTCAATTTCGCTCTTTTGGACATAAGGATATCTATAAGGCCCGATGTTTGGAGGAACACTTCCGGGAATCAAATGAATATAATGATCATGATCACGAATAGGTGGGAGTCCTTTGGGAGTTTCAAACACCTTGGAATGATTGTCCAAGACTTTTTGGAGATCTGCAGAAATAGATGATTTTGATGTTGGAACTTCTAGTGAGCATAATTGTGCAGTTACGCCTCGTTGTTCTTTCTTGAGAAGCTTTGTCATGACATTAGAGCTTATTATCTTCGGCTTCACTGAAATACCCATAATTAAGCTTCCTTGCAACCATGAAAAAATTTCCAAGAAAATTTCTTGAGAGTCTAAGCTAAATCCCCAAGGATTGTAACCATTGTACTCCTAGTACCACATTAGCACCTCCCGTAGGAATCAAAAGAATTGGACTATTAAATACATATTCCCCCATGGTTAGCTTGATATTATGGCATTTTCTAGAGCAATGTATAGTTCCTCCATTTGCAACCATCACTTGACATTCTGGTGCTGGGTATAGGAAACAATTCAATTCCTTGGCTACCTTACAATGAATAAAATTATGGGTACTACCTGAATCAATCAACACTATTACCTTTTTCTTCATCATATGTCCTTCTATCTTGAGAGTTTGAGGAGTGGTAATTCCTGAAAATGCATTACAAGATATGATCGGACTCATTCTTCCTCTTCTAGGGTTGGTTCGTGGTGTATACCCTCTTCTTTTGAAGATTATTTTTCATTTTCTTCTTCTTCTTCACAATCTATGTAAAATAATTTCTTCTCAGCACACTTATGACCTTTAGCATATTTTCTATCTGTTGTGTAAAGCCTTTGCTCTTTTTTCTTCAATTGTTGTGGTGTCAACCTTGTAGGTTGTGGAAATATAGGGTAGCAACCTTCCCTCTTTATAGAAGTGAGTGGTAGGCTTCCTTGTCACCATAATTTTACATTAAATTTTCTTGCCAACTTTGAATGCCTTCTCCCGGATGAATCAGGTTCCAAAACATGAACTTCATGTTGGATGTTATCCTTTAAAGTACCTATGAAGAGATCAATCCTGTGTTCCTCTGAAATATCAGTTACCCTTATATTCAATTTTTGGAAGTCCTCAATGTGCTCCCCCACTGAACACTTTTGTTTGAGATTTATGAATTGGCTAAAGAAGGTGTTGCTCTTTTTATCTTCATAATGTGCTATCATTTCCTCCGTAAAAATTGACCAAGTGTGTAATATTCCCAATTAGCAATGGCTAATTGGAATATTCATTTTTGGTCAATTTTGCCTTATGTAGTTATATTATAAATAAAAGTGAGTTGAGAGGGGATATAACTCACTCAAAAATAAAAAGTGCACTCCCTAGTAGACACATGTTGTAACTTAAGTGAGCCAAGGGGGCCAAGAGACCACGTAGAGAGGGGGCCCACGTAGACCACATGGAGGAACTGCGCAGGCCAAGATGGAGCATGTGGCAAAGGGAGGCAACGTTGGAGGAGGTGATCCTTAGGGTTTGAGAGAGGCTAACGCTATATAGAGAGAAAAGCCTCCTCATTTTGATCATTCGATGTTTATGATATTTATTTGGTCATTTCTTCTTGAGCACGCTGGTTGTTTAGCTAGTCTGCAGCACTGTTTAGTGCACCAAGTGTCTTCGTTCGGAGATCTCACCCTCAGCCCCGGGGGACTTCGAGTGCCTGCTCGGGTGAGGTTGTTACATCAGTATTTTGCAGGAGGATTGGTGTTTGGCTTTTGTGGAGGAGCAATGCATTTAGAGACTACGCAGTCTTGAGAGGGAGGACGCAGTCCATTCTTGGGGAGCTCTGGATTGGGTTTCTTTTGGAGTATTCAAGCCTGGAGATTGAGAAAGGGGCTAGCCCTTCCCCATTGGAGGATTTTGGTAGAGTTTGTGGCCGTATTTTGGTGGTTTCCATTCAGCCTCAGTGCAGAGCCTTGGAGGATAGCGTAGATCCTCAAGGGGGTGATTTTCAGGGGTCGGCCATTTCAGAAATGATTTTTGGGATTTTCTGGGTTTGGTGAGCAGAGGTAGATTCCAGAGTTTCAGCTCATTCTGAGGAGGGGAGCAGCCCCAAATCCTCATTTTGTTTCAGCAGTAGCAGCTACACGGCAGTTTTCTAGCAGCTTGGACGCAGATCAGAGAGCAACCATTTCCTTGTCATTCTGAGAGTATTTCTTCACTTGCCTTGAGAAAGTCTAGGTGCCATCACTCTGATCACCTATTGCACTCCCTTATATTTCTCAGTATAATAAAATGGCTTAGCATTCTCTCTATGTTTCTGGAGTATTTGTTACATGTTCGATATATGTTATTGTATGCTTGCACTACTGTTATTTCTCTCTTTTTGAGAATTTCAGTTACTATACCATTTGGTGTGTTTTTCCCATACTCTTAGACAGAGTCTGGAAAGGGCCAGGTACCCTCTAGATCTCACCCTCTTTTCAGAGGTGAAATATCTGGTAAACGCCCTCCCAATCCATCTCTGGTTGGTGTTTGCTTGTGTTTGAGAGATATCCTGGAAACGAGATATTACAAAGTGACAATTTTTTTACGGGAGCAAAGCCATCAATACCATACAAATGTATTTTGTTCTAAATTTAAAGTTGCGATGCGTACCTTTTGTGTGTTTTGCACATTATTGAGATCAAAATATTGCTCCATCTGTAGTATCCATGTTACAGGATCTTTTCCATTAAATTTCCTCATATCCATTTTTGGAATATGGTTCTTCCTTCCAACATTAGAGTTTATGAAATCATGATTAACATTTTTTTGTTCTCATCATGAGTTTCCTCTACTATCTTTTCACTATTAGGAAAAATTTCTTGTATCAACTTTGTCAAACCTTCCATGTCTGCTTTTAGATCATTCTTCATGTTTTCCATTTTTTCATCGATCTTAGCTTCCATGTCATCTATCTTAGATTCCATGCCAGCTTCCATGCCATCCATGCCATTCTTCAAATCATCCATCTTAGATTCCATGCCTTTCTTCAAACCATCCATCTTAGCTTCCACGCCTTTCTTCAAAACTTCCATGTCATTTTTTGTTGCTCTTTGCGGGAGAGAAATTTGTTGCACTTGCTCTTGTAATTTTGATATGTCATGTTGCCATTCTTCGTCTTCATGAGTCATAGTAGAGCCTTCTAAAGGCTTAATGGGTGTTGAATTATTTTTAGGGGCCATTTTAGAATCCAATACTGATATATATTCTACAATATTCCCTTGGAATCAATTCAACTTGATTCTTAAAACAAGACTTATGCAAATTGGAAAAAAAATGCACACCTTTTACTTGCTTTGGAGGAGCTCGATATTGAAATTGAATTATCTCTATAATTGTGGATCCTCAATATCTAAAATTTGGCCCTATAGTAGCCCTATGAATCTTCTTTCCAATGCCACAGGTCTGATCTGATTTGGATTCTTCAAGGCAAATTTATGTCCAATCTCCCAAAATGACCCAATTATGGACTAGTTCAGTAAAGCGAATTTTTACGACTTGCCACATGTCACTGTTTCCTCCTTTGGCTCTGAAATTGATAGACAGAAAACTAAAGTCCATGTGCTTGTGGTCACTTTTTACAACATTCCAATCTGATGCTCAGAGACAGAGTTATGAAGATTTTCCCATGATCAATTCTTTGAGATGAAATTCAGAAGCCTGAAAAAGCCCTAACTTCCACAGATCATATCTCCGCCAATATTGTGAACCAAGATCTTAAATTTTGCGAAGATGTTCCTTAGGATTTAGGCTTCGTGCCCTAAATATTTCAGCTTTTGAACCTTCGTAGAAATAAAGTTATAGTGAAAATTCCACGATGACTTGTTTAGGTTAAATTCAGGAGCCTGCAAAATGACCTACCTTCCACAGATCATATCTCCAAAAATATTGCGAACCAATATCTGAAATTTTGTGAAGATGTTCCTCAAGATTTCAGCTTCTCACTCTAAAAATTTTAGATTCTAAACCTTCATAGAAAAAAATGTATAGCAAAAATGCCACACTGACCTGTTTGGAGCAGCAAAACCCTAGAATCTCAAAGCTCTGATACCAAATGTTGTGAAACTAGCTCCAAAAATAGAAGAATAGAGATATCAACGCCTTAGAAATAAGCCACTTCGAGGGGGAAACCTCCAATATATTACATGAAAGAAAAATAATTGGATGATACAAATTACAAAACCTCCTTTCTATATATAGGAGTCCATGGGGCCACAATGTAATCCTAGCCGACCTAACAATAATAATTTAAGGGCAAAATAATAACAAAATGGGGGTTATAGGAGTACAATAATAACAATAAGGGGGTTACACTAACAATAATAAGGGACTATACTAGTAATATAGGGATCTAACAGTTTGAGCCACCTTGGATCAATGATCAAGGACATGATGTTTAGCTACCTTCTATCAATTTCGTGCCAGAAATTTATGAGTGAGTTCAAGGAAGACAATTCTTGACAGGAGGACAAGAGAATCTAAGAAGGGAAGTGTTGACTACCTTCGATTTGGGTTCAAAGGCACTAAGCCATGCAAGGCAAAGTGTATGGATGCTGGAAAAGTGAGGGTGTTGTACTTCATCTACTGAACAGATCAGGTAATCAGTATTTTGGGGTCCAAAAGATTCCCAATGGGGAGTTGTGATCAGATTTGGATCAAGGACTAAGTGATCAAATTTCAAAGTGTTTGAAATTGTGTCAAACCTAAGCGACCGTATAGATCTCGTCTTCCTGATTCCGACGTCCGAACAATTCGAAAAACCGACACCGTATGAAGAAGTTATCACGATTTGAAAAGTCCAGTAAACTGCAATATTTGGTTTTTGACCAAGTTTGAATGGGCCTTTGAATATTCAAAAAAGAGAATATTCTAGGGAATATCCCTGGAATATTCCAAGAATATTCCACAAAATATTTCCTAGAATATTCCTCTTGGATCAATTGTATGCAGACAAGTGTCACCTTTTAATTGGATATTGGATTGTACGTGTTTTGATTGTCCAATGGGATGCTGCCACATGGCCCAGTTTTTATGGTGAAAATTTTTGTTGGGTCCCTAGGAGTTGACCCCAAGACCTTCGAGCGAACGTGCATGCACCTTAACCACTCGCCCTACTGTTTGTATCTTAACTGTATAGCGTTTGAGGTTTCATTTAACGTTTAACGGTTTGCTATTTGGGGGTTTGGAGGGTCCAGCCCCTCCCATATGGCCACGACCTCAAGTCCGTGGGCTAAAGCCCAACCAAAACCTCCGAAATCTGCCAGCTAATGGTCCTGTGGAAAGAGTTGTCACATGCCACGATTAGCCCATCCGTCGGCGGTTTATCCGCTCCACCGTTATGTGACCGCACAATTTTATGACATGTGCCTCGGCTATTGACAGTTATAGTTATTGTTAACGTCTTTTTTGGTGGAGATTAAGCGCACAATTTTTTTTTTGCAGATTTTCCAAACTTATTTGCAGTTTAACTTGAGTTCCCCAAATTTGGTGGCGGATTTTTAGGGGTCACTAGAAAAATTGTGTTTAGGCTCTATCTTGAGCTAGATTCGACCATTATGAGAGTGTAAATAGTCAATTTAGACTATCTCAGACATTCAAGACTCATTGGTGAGAGTTTCAAAGCCATTAGAGGACTTCTAGGTGAGATTTTTCTTCATAGAAGTTCTAGGGGCCAGTAGGGCCACCAAGGGCCTGCAGTAGTTTGAGGCTTAGCCAAGGTAGCTAGAGGCCTGTATCAATAATAAAATAGTCAATTTTGGATGTTTCATACATTCTGGAACTAATGGTGGGCTTTTCAGAGACTTTATAGGAGTTTTTAAGGTCTAGTTTCTTTAGAAAAGTTGTAGGAGCCACTAGGGCCATCTAGTTCCAACAAGAGAATGAGGCCTATCCAGAGCAGCCAATATCCATTCGCAGCAAACCAATAGTAATTTATGACTAATTTGATACTTCTAAATCCATTTATGGATTTTTTAGAAGCTTTTTAGGACTTCTAAAAGTTGTGATGCTTCAAAGAAATTTTCAGGGAATCGAGAGCCAGGGGGTGACGCCAGGTGTTGGAGGTGAAACCGGAGTAGCCGGAGGCCAATTTTTGAAAGTGAATAGTATATTATGACTATTTTAGAAATTTTGAATCCAATGAAAGGATTTTAAGAGCCATTTTAAGACTTATAAAGGTTTAAGAGCCATAGGGAAGTGTTGGGTAGCTAAGGGCCATCAGTGGATGGAGGCCTAGATTGGGGAGCCAATGCTCATTTTGAGAAAATGGTGAGTCTATTTTGGAGGTTTGATGTGTGATGGAGATAGTAGGTGAGGTTTCAGGGACAAAAAAATAATTTTGAAGGATTTAGTACCACTTTGAAGCTCAGGGAAGCTTAAGGGCACCAATAGAAGGAGTCAAGTCTCAGGGAACCTAGTTCTTTCTTCAGAGTGATGACAACCATGACAGGGGTATTATGGTATTCTAAACCCATTGGTTCAGTTCATATAACCATTGGAGTTGATTTTTTAATTTGTAAAATAATATTTTCATCATAATCCCAAAGAACCAAGTTAGTTGACAAAGGCTCAAGGAGACGTAGCCCACGATATTCGAGTGAACTCCTAGATTAAATTTGTTATTATGTGTTGATGTTTATTTGCTGCATTATATGGCTGTTTCTCATGTTTAATATCAGAAAAAAACAAATGGTCTTAAAGCACTTAAAAAGTAAAAAATATTACACCTGTTTCAAGTATAAAATTCCACAAAAGTCAAGTATAAGCTAGATATTTTATTTGTTTAGTTGAGTGGGACGTTCTTGAAAGGAATAACAAGTTATCCAACCCATTTTCAAATCAGGTTGGTATCGAAGCGTAGCTGCTTGATTCACAGAGCACAAGTTTGCTTGTTTGACTTGAAAGGTGTTTAACAGTGCAAAGAATTTGACTGATTTGAGTTTGCTAGAGGTGAAGGGAAAGCTACTGTTAGCTTAGTATATAAGAGGACAAGAAGCAATAAGTTTGAAAGTATTCTCCTCACCCAAAGGACCTCAAGGAAACCCTTGAATCACAAGAGGTTTGTTTGCAAAAGGCTGCTTGAAGAAGAGCTTGACTCTACAACCATTTGGTTCAAAATCTTTGTCATTTGTTTTTGAAAGGTTTATGAATTTTGTTGAAGTTATTTTGCTCATTTTCATAATGAAAACTTCATCAAGTGAGGTTTCAAAATCCTCCTCCTTCACAATATTCTTCGATGAATACATGAAGCGAGACTTCTACATATTGAAGAATAGAGTGCAAATTATGTTTGAAGATAGAAAAGAAAGCACTAGAATTCGTGAGCAAAAGAGAAATAATAAATTCTTCAAAGAATGCATGAGATGGAAATGTAGCTCCATCAAGCCCAAGAGGCTTTAACCAAGAAAATGCGTAAAGCAGAGGTAATTCACTCAAATTTGTCTTCAGTTTCCTCTTCATAAATATGTGTTGGTTCATTTGAAAAGCACACTAGAGGTATAGGGTCCAAGTTGATGTTTAAAATGGGCTATGAAGGAAAGGGTTTAGGAAAACATGCACAAGGCATGATTGATCCTATTTTGGTTGAGGAAATACCTAAGAAATTTTGGCCTTGATTATGTTCAATATTATGGAGAAAACTCTACAACCATGAAGGCATGTGAGACAAATTCAAGAAGAACTTTTTTTCCAAGTTTTAAACAAAAAATTATGTCAAGTTTGTTTTCAAGTTGATTGCCATTTTTTGAAGCTTATGTTGCAACAAGATGTGTGTAAACATGCAGCTTATGGCGAGCATGAGAGTTCGGACAACTATCAAGACATGAACAATGATGTTAGTCTTAAGAAAGCTGGAACCTCTACAAGTTCATCTCCTCATGAAGGTAAAAAGGATGGACATGCAAAGCAACATGCGAGGTATAATTCTTCCCATCGTCAAGTTGATTATGTTTCTGATAAGAATGGAGAATCTGCATGCGTGAATGGAAGAAAGAGTTTTTGTGCATATTGCGGTCTGTTTAACCATGTTGTTTCAAAATGCTGAAAGAGGATGAAGGCATAAAAGAAACAATTGAAGCAAAGGAAATTTGTGAAGAAGGTGCAAAAGACTTGCACACATTACCAGAAAAGGGGACATGTTGTGTCCTAATGTTGGACATTGCATCCAACTAATCATCCCAAGCACATGAGGCAAGAGGATAGAAATATTAGCAAAAATGGAACCAAAGATTCCATCATTTATGTGAGAATAGATGTTTCACATGAAGAATATTTTCAGCAGAAAAAGTCGCCGTGGAAGTGGCTTGATGAGAAGTGGTTTGACTTCTTAACTCAATAAGACATACATTCATTTGCACATGAAAATTTTAGTTATGTATGCATGTTTTCTATTGTAATTTCATGTTTGTTTGAGCCACCTTGGATCGATGATCAAGGACATGATGTTCAGCTACCTTCTATCAATCTCTTGCTAGAAATTTCTGAGTGAGTTCAAGGAAGACAATTCTTGACAAGAGGACAAGAGCATCTAAGAAGGGAAGCATTGACTACCTTCGATTTCGGTTCAAAGGCACTAAGCCATGCAAGGCAAAGTGTATGGATGCTGGAAAAGTGAAGGTTTTGTACTCTCATCTACTTAACATATTAGGTAATCAGTATTTTGGGGTCCAAAAGATTCCCAAAGGGGAGGTGTGATCATATTTAGATCAAGGACCTAAGTGATAGCTTAAATTTAAAAGTGTTCAAAAGTGTTTCGAACCTAAGAGACCGGATAGATCTCGTCTTCTTGATTCCGGCGCTGTGAATGGTTCGAAAAAATGACACTGTATGAAGAAGTTATCATGATTTGAAAAGTCCAGTAAACTGTAATTTTTGGCTTTTGACCAAGTTTGACTGGGCCTTTGAATATTCAAAAAAAGAGAATATTCTAGGGAATATTCTAGGAATGTTCCTCAAAATATTCCCTAGAATATTCCTCTTGGACCAATTATATGAGGACAAGTGGCACTGTTTAATTGGATATTGGACTGTACGTGTTTTGATTGGCCAATGGGAGGCATCCACGTGGCCTAGTTTTTGTGGTAAATTTTTTTTTTGGGTTCCCGGGAGTCGATCACAAGATCATCGAGCACATGTGCAAGCGCCTTAACCACTCTCCCTACCGTTTGGATCTTAACTGTATAGTGTTTGAGGTTTCATTTAATGTTTAACGGTTCACTATTTGGGGGTTTGGAGGGGCCAGCCCCTCCCATATGGCCGCGACCCCAAGTACTTGGACCAAAGCCCAACCACAACCTCCAACATCTGCTAGCTAACGGTCCCATGGAAAGCATTGTCACATGCCATGGTTAGCTCATCCGCTAACGGTTTATCTGCTCCACCGTTACGTGACCGCACAGTTTTATGACATGTGCCCAGGCTACCAGCGGTTACAGTTATTGTTAAATTATTTTTTGGTAGAGATTAAGCATGCCACCAAAATTTTGTGGATTTTCCAAACTTATCTATAGTTTAACTTGAGTTCCCCAAATTTGGTGGAGGATTTTTAGGGGTCACTGGACAAATTGTGTTTAGACTGTATCTTGAGCTAGATTCGATCATTATGAGAGTGTGAATAGTCAATTTCGACTATCTCAGACATTCAAGACTCATTGGTGAGGGTTGCAAAGCCATTATAGGTCTTCTAGGTGAGAGTTTTCTTCAAAGAAGTTCTAGGGGCCATTAGGGCCACCAGGGGCCAATAATATTTTGAGGCTTAGCCAGGGCAGCTAGAGGCCTTTCTCAGCAATCCAATAGTAAATTTTGGATGTTTCATACATTTTGGAACTAATGGTTTTATTTTTCAGAGCCTGTAGAGGACTTTTGAAAACTGAGTTGCTTCAGAGAAGTTCCAGGGACCACTAGGGCCATCCAGTGCCAGCAGGAGAATGAGGCCTATCTAGAGCAGCCAATATCCATTCTCAGCAAAAAAAATAGTTATTTATGACTGTTTTGATACTTATGAATCCATTGATGGAGTTTTCATAAGCTTTTGAGGGCTTATAAAAGTAGAGATCCTTCATAGAAGTTTTCAGGGATGTTACACAGTAATTTGTCACCGTCCCTGCAATCCCCCATCTCGCACATTGGAGGACCTTTTCCGTGACCTGTGAGCAATGACATAACCTGAAACCACTTTCATGGCATCCCCCTTGACAAGGACAATCATTCCTATGAAGAAAGTTTCCTTTGAAAAACCCTAAAAACTGATTTTTTAGCCTTGGCGTGACTAGCTAGTTCAGCCCTCGCGCCAATGGGGAA